>CAEFZY010036875.1:0-59400 GCA_903066815.1 Brachyrhaphis roseni
AGTGGTCTGGAGCACTTCCGTTTTCAACTCTTTTTGTTTGCTGCATTTCATTCGGGGGTGTTTGCGTCTCTTTTTTTTTGTTTGCTGCATTTCATTCGGGGGTGTTTTCTTTTTTGTTTGCATGTTTTCTCTTTTGCTGCGCATTTGCACCTGTCGGCCACCGTAGGTTTGGGCTGTTGCTCAGAGCTACAAACTCCTATTTATATGTGATCGCAAATTATGTACTCTATTTGGATTTAACTAAGAAATTTAATTATAAGTTGTTATTAGTCTTAAAGTCATAATCTTAAAAATTAAAATTAAAGTCTGAAAGAATGTCACTTTTTAGGAATACGTGTGCATTTCACTTTATGAATGTTATTTACTGTAGTACTTTTGCTGATAATGTTCTAATTGAATTGCGTTTATTAATTGTATGTCAAAAACTGCGGTCCATCAACTATGAAGTGTTTGCATGCATGAAGTCCTAAAAGTTCAAAAACGAGTTGGGATAAGGATGAAAAGAAAAATCTTACAGAGCTCAAATTCTTTAATACCTTCTGTTCACTTCATGGAATTCGTTTTTGGATTATCTTTATCTATCGATCATTCTGCTCCAGAAAACCTAAATGTGCACACCCAAGCAGCAGGGGCGCAGCGCATGCGTCAGATCTCCAATTACGCAAATACGCAGATAAAAATCTCTAAATTAAAAGGGCGCATGTAGCTGAAAACTGAACCAGACGTGAGTGTGAGGTAGGAAACGTCATGTTACTTCCACCTTCCATCACATTTGGTGGGATCGCTTTTTGATTGGGAGGCTGCGGACTGATTCAGACGCCGCTGAGGAGGAGGGGGAGGCGGAGTGATCCCTCCTGCCAGTTAAACCAAGTTCTCCCTGGGACCTAGAGCCCACACTGCTGAAGCGTCGCAGGGGATGAAGGCGCACGGATTCTGCTCTCTCATTCCGACTCCGATTTAAGGATATTTATTATTTCTTTGCATTTTCCTGGGCGAGGCTCTTATTAATATTAAAACAATCCTGACCGCTGGCTTTCTCTGATCTCCACATGTCTTTTCCAACCATTTATACGAGAATCGGGTCATGATCACATCGCCCTTGGTGTCTGTTCTGAGAAATAGCACGAATCCAGCGTGGGAGAGCGGCTCCTCGGTGGGGGAGAAGGGAGCAGCGAACATCAGCCGACTGTCCGTCCACCACTGCGTCTCTCCCGCGAATCCCTGTCGCCAAGCCGGCCGTCTTCCCATCAAGGTGCTGAAAATGCTCACCGCTCGGGCAGGACACATCTTACACCCGGAGTACCTTCAGCCGCTGCCGTCCACTCCAGTTAGTCCCATCGAGGTAAGCATTAAAGCAAATTTAGGGAACGTTTTTTGTGTTTTTGTGTTTTTGCGCACAAGAAAGTCAAGCTTCCGATGCAGGTTTTGTACAAAAATGTTGCATCAGACTTTTAGGTTTGTTGTTATTCGCTTTAAATATTTAACACTGATGTTAAATTTGTAATAACTGCACATACTGAGAACTATTTAGCAAGCTGGAGTCTCTAAACTAACGTAGGCTTTAATGCGCAAACCTTCTAGTATACGCACATTCTGATGAGTTTATTTAGTTTCTCTTCGAGATAACTTCATGCGCAGTGCGTAAAATACGCAAAGCGATTGTTTTTGCTGTCCTGCAAACATTTGCATGTGACGTGTTTTCATTCCTTTATTACATATTATTTTTTATTATTTTTCGCAGTTGGATGCAAAAAAGAGTCCGCTGGCCCTTTTGGCCCAGACTTGCTCTCAGATCGGAAAGCCGGACCCCCCGTCCTCTTCCAAGCTTTCCTCCGTGACCTCCAGCGGATCCAGCGACAAGGAGACCAAATCCGGTCCGCTGAAAATGAGCGACATCGGAGCCGAGGACAAGTCCAGCTTCAAGCCCTACTCGAAATCTTCAGAGAAGAAGGACTCGTCGAGCAGCATCAGTGGAGATAAAACTGGTTTCCGGGTGCCTAGCGCCACCTGCCAGCCGTTCACGCCCAGGACAGGCAGCCCCAGCTCCTGTACCTCTGTGTCGCCTCTACCGTCGGAGGGGAAAACCGGGGACAAGGAGGAGAAGAAGGAGTCTGATAGCAATAAAAGCGGCACGACTGATGGCAGCGGAAACCAAAGGATAAATGGAATTACCTCTGACGACAGCACATCTGGACCCAAGGCTGCTACATCAGACTCCACATGTGTAACCTCCTCCTCCTCCGTTCTCGGATCCGGACTGGTAGCCCCTGTCTCCCCCTATAAGCCGGGACACACAGTTTTTCCTTTGCCGCCCGCGAGTATTTCCTATCCTGGAAGTTTAGCGGGAGCGTATGCAGGTTACCCGCAGCCGTTCCTCCCGCCCGGAATGACCCTGGACCCCACCAAACCCAGCAGCCAGCTGCTGAGCGCGCAGTTCGCGGCCGCCAGCTCGTTGGGGTGCAGTAAAGCGGGGTCGAGCCCCCTTGCTGGAGCGTCTCCTCCGTCTTTAATGTCCGCCAGCCTGTGCAGAGACCCATACTGCCTGAGCTACCACTGCACCAGCCATCTGTCCGGTGCGTCAGGCGCAAACTGCGCGCACGACTCCGCTCTGAAGTCTGGATACCAGCTCATGTATCCAACACACCCCCTGCACGGTGTGCATTCCTCAGCCCCGTCTTTCAGCGGACACCCCCTGTACCCTTATGGCTTTATGTTGCCCAACGACCCGCTGCCGCATGTTTGCAATTGGGTATCTGCTAACGGACCCTGCGATAAGCGCTTCTCTTCCTCAGAGGAGCTTCTTAGCCACCTGCGGACTCACACCTCCTTCGCCGGGACGGAGAAGTTGATATCCGGGTACCCGGGCTCCACCACACTCGCGAACGCGGCTGCAGCCGCTGCCATGGCCTGTCACATGCACATCCCTTCAAACGGCAGTCCGGGCAGCCCCAGTGCGCTGGCCCTCCGGGGCCCCCACCACCCGCTCGGACTCAGCAGCCGCTATCACCCATACTCAAAGAGCCCTCTGCCCGCTCCAGGGGCCCCGGTTCCGGTGCCCGCGGCCACAGGGCCTTATTACTCCCCGTACGCCCTGTACGGGCAAAGACTGACGACAGCCTCTGCCTTAGGATACCAGTGAAGTCGGAGAATTACACATTTATAACAGAATAATTTAGGCCCAATGAGTTTTATATTGGGACTGAATCCACGCCGGGATCAGTGTATTTATTTGCGATAGCTTCAAGCGTGACTAAAATAAAAAAAATATTATAATATACATTTTATAAGCCTCAACTTGCTTTCTTTTATACAAGAAATGTTTGTTTTAGTAAATGTAAATATGATTTTAAATTCTGAATCCAAACTTAATTGTTGACTTTTTAAGTTTTAAAAACAGGTAGAGGGAAAAAAAAAAAAAAAAAAAAAACACTATGAGAAACTTCTTCAGATGTGCACTGGATTTATTTTGCAGGGGTAAATGTTGCATTAAGCCCCATATTTTGATCGTCAAGCAGCTCTAAAAACAGCCTGTTTTTATCTTTAGTGTTTTACTTTAGACTCAAGATTTGATTAAATTAAAAATAAAATTAATTGGGTCCAGTCAAGCTCTGGAGAACATATCAATATCTATTAAGTTTATCAGATTTTATTATTTATACCTATGTATATTAACTATTATTTTAAATATTGTCGGTTTTAGACTTTATTTTCAGAAAGTCATTAAAGATCAAACTAACAAAAAGCAATGTTTTCATATCTAAATTAGTAAAAAATAAAATAAATATTTTAAGTTATGTATTCAGAAATACACATTTGGTGAAAAACTGTGATTTTCAATCATGCATCTGAGGATGCTCTCCAATAATCTTTCATATTGCTGTTGTGTGCAATTCAACAAACACTAAATGTCACACAGTTTTTTTATTCTAAAGCTTCAAATGTATTTTAATAATTATTGTTTTTTTTATTTTGCTTAATTTATATGTGAATTGAGGTTGCAATAGGAAGATTAAAAAAAATCCAATATTAAAGAAAAAAAAGTAGCACTTACTTTTAGTTGCAGCATGGATTTTATGAGCTGGCATGCTCCTTTATTCTCATTGTAATTAAAAAATGCTTAAAACCAAAACAGGATCCTTTAATTGTTTTTATTTTTTTAAAGCAAACAACAACTAAGCAACAATTAGCCCATTAAAGTAATTACAATTGTATTACACAGACAAAAATGAAAATACAGAAGAAAATACTAAATTAATTACAGATTTTTAGTATTTTTTGCACAGAAAATAACTTTCTTTTTTGTTCTTCACAGATTGCCATGAGAATTAAATAAGTGGGGCTATCTGCTCCAGTAGAGCCAGCACTTAACTACTGAAGCTTGTAGTTTGTAAACTGTATGTTTCTCTTGGGTTGGTTGTCTCATTGCTTATTAGTGACACCAGGCAGGGCGCTGTGCAATTCTGTTGACATCACAAATTTGACCAGACAGTGTCCATTTTATTTTGTGGTACTCAGAAAAATGTAAGGCGAGGAGGTACTTAGCAAATTTTAAAAACTAATAATCATGCATTTAGCAAAAAGCTGAGAAAAACTGCCACAACAAAAAAATAAGTGAAAATCATTTTGTTTCAAATTTTGGTCAAGAGCCAAGTTGGTGTGGGATACCACACACACACAGGCACACCCACGCAGGCACACTTGAGCTTTAAAAAAAACATCTTTGGTATGATAAATTTGTTCTCGGTTGTTTTGTAGTTTGAATTATTAATATTAGAGAGCTCTTAATACCTTTACTGCATTGCTTACATACAAAATAATTGATAGTAATTCAAATGAGTTTAAAATTGCAAAACGCATCAGTATAATTCGTTCCCAAACTTATCCATGTATTTATCTGCAGGAAAAAGCTAGAATTTAATAAAAATAACTTTTATTTATTTATTTTTTTACTGAGACTTAATTGGTTACTTTGGGGACTACCAACACCTCTATGTGGTTGATTTTCACAAAGTGTCAGAGTAGTTAGTTAATTAGTAAATACTTGTACAATTAACTGCAAAGCTAAGCTATACACCTTCATCATCCTGAGCTAAATGAAGGAATATTTAATTTAAAATGTTTCACTGGTGAAGAGTAAAAAAGTATTACAACCAGTCAAAGTTTTAAAGCAGCAGTACCTATATGACTAATCAGAAGTACAACTTTAGTTCCTATATATAAATGCTGGATCTTAAAATATTTCCTAACAGCTGAATTATATTTTTACGAGCAAGGGAAATGTTTCAGAGGTTGTTTTCTGTCAGCTGACCTGCACTGTGCAGCAATGGGTGGGGGAGGGGCTGAACTGTGCTACTCTATGCTTCACAGAGCTGAGAAAATCTGAGAGAACCTTGTTAAAAGGATTTTGAACCAATTGATGGTTTGAAAAAAGCAAACACTGTATATCATGACATATGTATAGTGTTTTTTCAGCAAATCTACTTCACTAAAACTCTCTGAATCTCTTTCATCTTACTGATAATTGATTGACCTTAAGACAGACAAGCTTCTAATATGACAAACCTTGAAACCAAAATTTACAGCGACTCAAATGTAAAATGTTTCCAGAGCTTTTTGTGATTGCTCTAATGAGGCTGTGAAGCACAGACCTTTAACAAGTTAATCAGTCCCTTAAAACAAATCAGCTAAATCAAGCCAACAGTGTCATTATCTATCCTCAGTAAATCAGACTGTTCTCCAGCAATGAGGGGAAGAAAAAAAAAAAGAATCAGCGCAGTCAGACGTCGTATTCATCAAACCCGCCCATCCGTCATGCAGATGAGGCCCTAAACATAGCCTGGTGATAGATGGCAATAAAGCCACGATTCAGCACTGCAGCCAGCCAGCCATGAAGCCAGCGTGGGTCATAGACGTGATGCATTCCTTTTTTACTAAAAACAGCACCATTAACATGATGTGAACAAATGGGGCAGAGATCTCAAGAGGCATTTCTCAGAGGTTAATTGATGTGTGACGTTGTGGTATTGATTCACACATGAACCAACAGATAAACTTGTCAACTATTTATTATGTAGATTTTTCTCAAATCCATTAAAGGGATAACTTATTTTAAATTTAGCAATTGAATGCAAGCATGTGTAGAATTAAACTATCTTAAAGGGAATATTTACATGGTAGTTCTGGCTTGTGTAACAGCATGTATTACATTTAGTCTGGAACCATTTATTGAATTAAGCAGTTGATGCTTCAATATCCCTGTTTAAAGTGTTTTAATGAAACAACTTTAGATCAAACTGAAAAAAAAAATTGCTGAAAAGCTACCAATAAGTGTGCACAGATAATACCAATGCTACTTTAAATTATAAAAATGCAAAAAAGAAAAAACAAAATCCTGCACCCAAATCATGTTTTTTTTATAGCAAAGTATCTCAATCTAAAGAATATGACAAATTTTTTTTAAAGTCAATATTTAGTTTCTTTTCAAGATTCATCTTAAGTTATTTGTTTGGTAATACAATTTGTCCCCCTTTAAATCAATAAAAAGTTGTTGATACGTACATTCATATGTATAATGTAGAAGTAAAAATGAGCCATATGTGTGAGAAAATTAGCCATTATTGATAAATGTCTATGAGTTGGCTATCATATTATTTTTTTTTTAGCTGTATTTTTAGTCTTTATTATCTAAATTGATAGATTATACCAAATTGTTAGTCTTTCTAAACTTAGGTTATTAGGATGCATATATTTTCCAACAAAGCGCAGAAAGTATCTTTAAGATAAGTACAGAAATAAGCAAATATGTTTCTTCTTAAAGTAACTTTGCATTACTAAACACAAGTTTAAACTGTTTGCAGGCTATCAGGGAGGAAAAACTTCACCTATAAAGACTTGATGTAATAAGTTTAGGAGTGCAAATGATTTTTGGTCTTAAATTATCAATTGTTCTGTAAGTCAGGTGAGCCCAATGTGAGACGTGGACAACAAATCACAAGTCTTGAGATGATTTTCAAAACTTAAACTAAAGATTTAAGGAATGATTGATATCGGTTCCTGATAGAAGCTATAAATTGATACATATTGAATGATTTACTAGTAATTGTAAGAATCATCTTACACTTTTGTTTCAATATGACCTTAGATTGCATTGCTACAGTTTTTTGTTGTTGTTTTGGGTAACAATGGAAAACTATGGAAGCCACTAAAATATCAAAAAAAAAAAAAAAAGCTATTTGGGAAGAAACAAGCACTTTGAAGTGAAGAGCATCAGTCTAATGTTACACTAATAGCATTTGTGTAACATTAGACTAATGGTACACAAATGTAACATTAGAGGTGTTGGTAGTCCCAAAAATAATAAATTAACTTCATCTCGAGGTTCTTCTCAAAGAAGGTCAATTTATCCAATCAAGCATTCCAATTTATCCTAGTAATCAAACAATGCAATAAGTTCAGTTTATTATTGGAATGGGTTTAAAAAGCAGTGGATTGCATCAAGTCGCTGACTTGCAGGATTCACTCCTACTGGATGAGTGTGTAGCAACAGTAGACAATTCCTTGTGTTGTGTCATTGACTTTGCAGTTGTCTCTTCTACTGAGCATGGAGAGGAAAAACTCGCCTTTAACAGGAAGAAACCTCCAGCAAAAAATAAATAAATAATAAAACAAAAAACTTCAACCACTTTCTGTATTTAAACCCAACATCATGTAGTTTGATACACTCTTTTAGTTTGATAAAAATGTGATAAAAGTTTGATGCATAAATGGGAAAAATCTTGCAACTTCTTCATTTTCTTGATTGCACATAATTTCTTCTTTTAAGGAACCAGCAACATGGTTTCTTTTCTGTTATGGACCGAAGAGGAAAAGAAAACAACAATCAGCAAGTTGGGACCTCAAGGAAAACTGGAAATCAGATTTCTCCAGGAATCTTATTAAATTAGATTATTGAAACTTTCAGAGATTCAGTTCAAGAAGTGAAAATTATACAGAATGATACCGTCATTTGTTTAACATGTTTATTTTCTAATTTTGATTTCCAGCTAACAGGAAAAAATAATTATCTTAAAATCTGAATATAATGTAATACCAACAAAAACAGTTTTAAAATCTTTTTTTGTGACCACAACATGGCCTACGCAGTCCTAGGAAAGATTAACATGAGTCATAGCACTCTAGACAAGGAGGGCATAAAACAAAAGGTCATTGTAACAGAAGATGTCTGTTCGCAGACTGCTGTACCAAGTACATTACTGGAAAGCTTAGTGGAAGAAAAAAGTGTGCACAAGCAAAAGGGATAACCCCAGCCCTGAGGGGAACGTGAACCAGAGCTCATACATAGACATGCTTTTCATTCATTTCCATTCATGGTCAAATTTGTTTGCACTCTTGGAAAAGATGAGCAAAAAGCAAACCATGAGGCCCTTTAAAACAAAACAACAGCAACAAAAAAAAACCAACACTGGTGGTATAATTGTTAGTAGCTTGTTGAAACCCCATTTTACCAGCAGGACAGCTGTTAGACCATTGAAAAATTTTGGTTTAGTGACTAGTGAACAATTTATGCGTTGATTTTGACATGTTTTCAATCAAACATTGTTGAGGTGGGATTCAAAACTGTCCACACTGTCAGCAGATTCAACACTGACAACACAGTTTCAAGTTTTTGGTTGAGTCTACTATCTTTTTAAAATAGTGCACTCATACAAGGCATACAAAGCATATGTATGCCTTGTAGGATTGCGAGGGGCTTTGGGAGAGACCCAGGCCCACAGAATCACAGATCCTTCACTGTGCTTAACAGGAGTCATAAGCTGTTGCAAAAACTCTATGGTCTCCCAGCCTCTACCCTGAAATGAGTTCCACAGTGCTATTAGTTTTTATTTTCTGAGCTTCAGTTCGACTTAATTAAAGGTCAACAGGGGCCAGAGCCACGTCACGAGTTTCTACTTAACAAGTTTCTGTTTATTCCATCACCTTAGTGACTGTTAAACACCATCAATCTTTCTCCTATTTGTGGATCTAAATGTCAGTTACAGCTATAATATGCAACAATATTCAGCTTTGTGACTGCTTTTTACTGTAGCGTGAACACAGTGTGCAGTTTTCCACCTGGACATAAACAGTTCAGTGCAAAGCAGTTCTTTACAGACATGAATTTTTGTTAAAAATAGTAGTTTTGTCCCAGCTGGGGGCCATGTGTTTCTCCGTCCGTGGCCTCTCGTGAATAAAGGAAGAGGACATCGCCAAACCAGTGTTTCCTCTCAGAAACGCTTCTGGTTCTGTATGAAGAATCATGTTTTCCATATGCATCCGACACATAGATCAACACACTTTCAAACACTTGTCACTGATGTTGCAGTCGCATAATGAGTTTAGCACCCTTTTGTCAGTAATATTAATGATGCAATCACGGGATTTCCCCCAGAGTTACACAAACATTTGCTGCTTTGAGTAAACCTTCCTCTGTGCTTATGTTCTCTGGAAAAGCAAGCAGATCTCTGTTTATAGACACAAAGGACGGGTGGGGGAAAAATTATGACCTTTTGCATGTTCAGTCGGCTGAAAAGCGTGTCTTCCATCATCCGGTGAAACATGCGGTTTATTTTCACTGGAGAAAGGCTTTTTGCTTCTCCAAACAAGACCCCGAATTTATCATCGGCCCATCATTTCCTCCCTTTGACGGCGCACGTAAACGCCAGGAACGCAGAGTTAAAGCTGGGTTTCAGTGAGCCGCTGACCTTTGGAGCTTGTCCTCTTCAATTAATGCTGCATCATAAAGCGGAGGAAGTAAGCTTGGTATACGGAGATTATCCCAATGTGAAGAACTCTGTGTGTGCAAAAACCATAAAGCTATCCGATTGGGAAGCACAGTGAAGGGGTGGAGGGATTTTCTTTTTGAAGCGAGCTTGTCAACACACAAAGCAAAGGAAAGAGCAACAGTGAGTTAAACAGTGGGCTCTTGTCTTTCAGCGCTCGACATGCCCTATAATTTGAACACCGCTGACAGGGGCCATTTTGAAGCCTGTCATAGGCGGCAAACTTTTTGTCTCCAAACGTCTTGCTCACAGTGAAGTCGACTCCTGCTACAGTTCAGGGTGATTAATGACTTATGGCCTTATTGTGTGGAGGTGGCTAATTAACTACAGGCTGACTGAAGAGACACGCTATAAAAACCCGGCTCTGATAACCCCCAACTTTTTCCCTTTCCTTTTTACTTGGCATGTGGAAGCTCTTACTGACAAATTTGCAAGAAGCAGACCAGCGTTGAGTAAGATGAATGGCCTCTACGAACGGTAAACAGCCTTTAATTTAGCCGTGTTTAAATGTATGACACGCTGGTATTGTGCTTCTTTGCTGTTCGTGCTCTCAAGCTGGGAAACGCGGCCAAACATCCCCCCTCCATCCTCTTGCTGTTGGGTTAAATTTAGGCTTGGCATATTCATGAAGGGAGTTTCTTCTGGCAAACATGTGTTTGTTGCCTCTTCAAGTTTTCTGCAATCTCTTCAAACTGACATCTAAAGACACAGACAATCAATTTCTTTAACAAAGTAGCCTTAAATCACACCAAGCAGGAGGAACATTTTACAGAGATTTTTGTAGTATTACATGAGCACATTAATTATAGGCCACTGTGCCTTCAAAAGCATTTCTACATGAAATCTTGCAGATTTTTTCAGTTTAAAACCACAAATGTACATTTTTTACTGCTATTTTGTTTGATATGCTTTACTTTGTGTTGGTCTAACTGTGAAATGGTAGGTAAATGTATGTACAAAGTTTCTACTTTAACCTAAAGGTCAGATATGTGGAGTTGTCCTGCTAACATAGGTAAAAATGTCCAAAGGGTGATGTGTGGTCAGCTACACAGACAAGGGTGTAAACCAAAATTGTCATTTTATTCTAAATGTTTTGATGAGGAAAGGAAATGGCGATGGATAACAATCGTTAATCATAAGGACTGGAATCCTTTGGTGTATTCAAGGTTTTGCAGTGAACACTTTTTACAAGGTAAGAAGATTCATATAATTCATAACTACGCAAGTTTAGCAAGATACGATCAAATATCGTACTATGGAGAAGGTACACATCTAACCATTAGCAACCATGGAGATAATGTCTGACTATCATGTAGCCTACTATGTACAAAAACAAAATAGTAAGCATCTAGACTTTTGTGTGCTATTAAGTCTGGTCCGGTGTAAAGGGAAACACCGTTTATAACAGTGGCATAAATCATGCCGCGTGAATTCAGGCAGATTTTATCAAATCAACAAACACGTCAAGAGGGTGAAGGTTTGGGTCGGTTTCTAAGCTAACTATTTACAACGTTTGTAAGTGCTACTTCCACAGACAAATTAGCTCAACTTAAACAAGTAGAAGCCATGGTTATATTGACAAAAGCTACATGGGAAAACAATCACAGTCGGTTTGTTCAATACCTTCGTCCCTCACTTCCAATGTCTCTCATGGCGCCTCGGTGATCATATGACAGAGTTGCAAAGAGTCAATATAGTTCTGCTTTAGAGATACCCCAGAAGGAACTAGAGCATGTTGCTAGGGAAAGGGACGTCTGTTGCCCCTGCAACTTAATCCTTTATAAATGCAAGACAATGGATTTCTGCAAAAGCAACTTGTATAGAGGTCCTAGTACAAATCTATGTTATATTTTTTAGATTTTTATTTGCAAAAAAGTTTTTAAAAACTATACATCTTTTTGTTTCCACACTATAATTACACAGGACGTGTTACATAACTACTTAATAAAAACAGTTGAAAAAATGTGTGAAGTTTGAAGCTGTATGAATATGTTTGTATTCATACAGCAACTGACATATGACCTTCAAATTATGTTAGCAGCCATTTTCGCCTTTGATAATTTGATTTGTTAACTTGCAGTCTCGCCATGTTCTCAGTCAGGTCGACAGTCTAATAAAGTTACAATCGAACTGGTGCACCTCGCTGAGTGTGACAGCTTTAGTGCCAAAATTATTGCTCGAGCCTCGATGAGGAAATTAGCTGTGGACACAACTTGGGGAGGTTTTTTTCCCTCCCAGGGTGAAAAATAATATTTACCACTGGAGTGACAATGATGAAAAATGGAGAGAAGAAATTCCCCTTCAATAAAGATGCATATGAAATGTGCCTAGTGGACCCAAAAGAAGGGGGGAAAGCTCAGTACCAGCTGGTAGAACATTACAAGTTATGGACATTTAACTTTCCTAAGTCAAATATAACATACTGCTGTCCATTAATATACAGAAGGGCCTGCAGAATCGAGCCTGCCATCTGGTTGAAGTGACAGAGTAATCTACAGCTTGTAATTATAGCTGAGGAGCAGAGTTTCTCTTTAATCTTTTCCAGCTTTCATACAACAGAAAAAAGAGGAAAGAAAAATCCATCTGCACCGTCTAGCAGATCATTTTTCTTTAAGACAAATGGGTTGTTTTTGTATGATCCAAAATTAGATCAGCAGAAAAACAATCAATCTTGGAAGGGGCCTGGGAAAGGTATTAAGATTTGGATTCTGTTTTTCTTCCTCTTGTCTTCAACATTTCATCTCTCACTTTCTTTGCCTGGCTGGACGGCCATCAGCATTCCTCCCATGATGCTCTCTGCCATCACTCAACATACACTCGGCTAATGATGAATATGACAGTCGGCCTTAATATAGTGATCAGTCCTTTGCTTTTGCTTCCCCTGTGGCGTTCCACAAACAGATGGTGACCTGTGAGAGTCAAAATCCACATTGAGAAAAAAAAGAGGACAAAATACTTTATGTCATCCTGCCTGCAAATTAGAAAGATGATATAACTGTCAGATGCCAGCTTCCTGTGGCAGCAGAACCCTCCTCCCTCTTCCAGTTACAGGAGGACTGATGCTTTCACTACACAACGAAAAGGGAAATGGGTGCATGCTTTTTTTATAGGAGACCTGTCTGTCAGCTGGCTCTAAAGTCATAACAAATCACCGGCACTCAGCTGAGGCTGAACATTCGGGGCGTCAGGAGGAAGACGGATGACCCGAGGCTTTTTGAAGTGCTCTGGCAGTTCAGATGGCTTGGCGGCGCTGACAGAGAAATATACACAACAGAGCAACCAATAATGAGAACATTAAACATTCCAGCCACCTGACAGGCTGACAAAAACAGCCTGGCCCCATATCAATCATCCTCCGAGTCATAACCTTGACAATTAAGTCTCCTCTGATACTGCCCTGTTATACCTTCTGGGCCCGCACTGCAGAGAGTGTCTCCACTTATGTGTCTCCGCTCCTTTAAGGCTTTAATCAGATTCCTTAATTCTGATTGATAAAGATATAGGAGATAGAAAAACACAATGAATTCAGAATAAGTTGTCACTGCCCCATCTGGTTTATTTCAGTGGACTGCTTGGTGGGGAAGCCTTTCCTTTAAATCAATTTTTAAATTATGATTTATTAAATAAAATCAAAAGTTATTCAAAGCAACCTGACCCTATGTGGAAATATAATTGCTCACTAATCTGAAAAGCTCACCGAACGAGTTTTGGTGAAAACAATCAAGTCAAGTTTTGGTGACACCTGATAGGTCGCATACATCTCAGTGGAGGAATTCTGGTAAACTATTCCTTGAAGAATTGTTTTGATTCAGCAACAAGGGGTTTTCAAGAATAAATATCCTGTTTATGGTCCTGCCACAAGATCTTAATTTGATTCAAGTCCAGACTTTGATTAGATCACACAAAGACTTGACTGGCTGACTGACAGGCAGAAATACATTTTCAGCATTTTTTGCTTGAGAACAAGTTGTCCAAGCAGCATTCCAGATCATTGCACTGCCATCACCATGTTTTACTGTTGATCTTGTTCTGAAATGTTGTTGGTTGTTAGTGAAGGTGTAATGGGACTAACAAATTTCAAATACATTCCACTTTTGTCCCATTAGTCCACAGAATTTTCTCTGTTTTGGTAATTGTTGATTTATTTTCTGGCAAATGTTAAAACAAATTGCATTGTTGTCCAGTGTATATTTTATAGTTAACTCTAGAACATTGAACATAACCAACACAAGTTATACCTTCTAATATGCTACGTTTGCTGCACTTTCGTTTTACAGACCACAGACTATTTCTTTCTATCTTGGAGATCATAAATACAGACCTTTGTGGGGGGGTTGTTCTCTGAAGTGGGTTTTGCTTGGGATCTCTCCAATGAATTGGAGCACTTTTTGGCCAGTTTATTTCTTTCCTTTTCTGTCTGGTCTCATCCCCTTCCATATTTTTTCCACTCTTGCCAGCTTAGTGTATTTTTGTAATTGTCGCAGCCTGCGCTGGCTTCTTGCACCAGAGGCAGTCTGTTGCACCTTTATTTACTTAGATTAATTATGTGAAGGCACTATCCCTTTTCTCACAGTTATAAAAAAAAAATCTGTTGTGACCTGGTAAGGAAACCAGACTCACAATACTGCTTACTTAACATATCAGGACAGGACACTTCTAAAAAGGAAAAAAGGTAGTGCTCATCAGTTAAAAAATAAAAATATGCTTACACTGATGTTAGATTATTTTCCAGTTGAGTGCACCTGAGTTAAGAACATTAAAATGAATAGAGCATATGTTCACAGCTCTGGCTGCTCAAGTATGTGTTTTAAGGACACCCTGCAGGTATTTGGAAGCTATATAAGTGCTTGCAGTAGAGCCAACACATTTCAATAGGCGTAGATCAGCATTACAAGTCCTTCTTTATGATCATTTAATAAGGTTACATCCAAGCATGTATGTGGAGAAATGCCAAATGTCAGATCTAATAAAATGCTTTAGGAACGTTGATTATTAAAGAAATTATTATTACCAGAAATTTTTTGAGCTCTTGATTTCTTCTGCTGACAAGCTTCATTGAGATGCTGTTTCCAGCAGGACTTGGCACCAAACTCCCAAAGGTACCAAAACTTTTTGGTGGTGTTACTGTGCTTGAGTGGCCATCAAACTGGGATGACCTGAACTCCATAGACAATCCAAAGGGTATCGTCAAGAGGAAGATGAAAAACATCAGATCCAACAATGCAGAAGACCCAAAGGTTGCTATCAAAGCAACCCTGGGCTCCTAATACATCTCAGCAGAACCCCAAGCAAAAGTTTGTTAATAGAAATTAACAAACTTTTAAGAATCCTGAGATTACTGTATAATATGCTTTTGTATTAAACTTAGATAATAAGTCTGTAATGTGTGAGACACTTTGGCTTTTCATTGACTGTAAACAATAACCATCAAAGTGATAAAAAAAAGAAGATATTTCACTCTATGTGTAATGAATCTATCTAATATAAAATTTTAACCTTCAGAAATGAGTGATAACAAATATTTAACCTTATCACTAGAAAAGGTGCATGGAAAGTATTTCTACTCTCCAAGCACAGACAGACAGAGTATACCAATAGCTCCATCAAAGAAGAAGACAAATTTAAATACAGAGGTGTACTTTCTATGAGTAAGAGAGTACACCTGCTTTAGCTTTTCATGCTAAAGCAGAAAAATCCCAGTGATTAGCTCCACCTGGGAAAGACACATAGCTAAAGAGTAAATGGCAAGGTGTACGTCCAACTGAATGAAAAACAAGAAAAGACAATGTCAGTGGCAGCTATATTCACAATTAAAGAATGAAAAAATAATCATTTAATGCTAAAGTAATGACTTTAGCATTATTACCAAAGGGGTATCTCAAAATAACCTACTCTATACATAAGTTGTCTCAAAAAGGAGTTTTAAGTCTTCCATTAAAAGCAGACAATGTGCCTGTCTAACAGATAAAGGCTTCAAATCTAAAGCAGTAGGTCATGCTGTCATCATGCTATCCACTCTTAACTATGTAGTTAACATATGACAAATGAGCCATGAGAAATGACATTTCCCTTTTGCTTTCACACCTGTAGAGAAAAAAGCAAAGCGAGTGACAGAAGGATGGATGGCAGAACCTCAAAACTACCGTATTGCCTTCTCATTTAGTGAAATGGAAAGAGCTGGACCGATGATTGTTTACAAAACCTACCTGAGATGGAGCAGTGGAGCTCCAAGCCCTCAGGATGATAAATGACTCTGCTAACCTTGCGAGACTGCAGACCCAAATGAGGACGGAACTAATTGCCATGCGAAACACTTTGGCATGAAGGAAAAGAAAATGTAGGCACGCCACTGCCAAAGAAAAAAAAAAAGGGGCCATTTGCTGCTCTGAACTCCAAGCGGGCTTTTGCTTACAAGAGTTCAGTTGGTGTCCATAAATCATGGACTGCTTACAGCTGAAACTACCCTTAGTCATCAACATGCAATAGACTGAATGACAGATTCCATCCTGACTACATTAGTTTCGGATTCAGGGGGTGGGGGGACTTTTTTTTTTTATCTCCCTCCATCTTGAACTCATAGGAAATGAAAACCATCTGTCCAACAATTGTTATGTGTAATGTAAAGCTGGGGTTGTATGAGAAAGACACAAGAACTTACAAGTTAGAAAGGGGAAATGTATATACATGGTTAAAGAAAATGACAGCGGTCAACTCAAGGTATTTTGGGTGTTTGAATTCTGCCAAGTTTTGCTTTAGACACGGCTCTGTCTGGAGGCTGTGATTTGCAGCACATTCCTCATTTTCAGCTGACAAAAGAACTGAAATATGATTCGGTGTTACGCCCACACAGATGAGCCCAAACTTTATAGGTGTTCTCAGTTATGGTCTTAATTTCTATTATTATTATTATATGTAGCACGTTTGACCAGCACAAGACAATTAAGTCACCCTAAGCAACAATGCAAAACAGAATAAACATTCTTATTTGAATTAATACCAATTTCTTCATTAACAAAAAAAAATTGCAAATTTTAGAGGGGATTGAGAAACATCCATATATTTTGTGAACACCACTATATCTGTGAGTGAAAATATTCTGAAAACTGACTCAAACTTTTCAAATTAGAGAAAATACTTCAGTAGGCTAGTAAAATGTGCATGTTTTCCCAAATTCCAACCCACAAAAGCCATGTGCTTAACACATATATCTGGGAACACTGGTGCTCCCCAAGCTTGTGCCCTCAGACCACTCTTATTTGCACACTCAGTACTGCACCCAGTTAGGGTTGTCCACACACTTTACACTACTTTTAATGCTGAAGACCGTTTTTCCAATAAGACGCTTCATGTCTTATTGGATAAATAAAGTTATTTGGTTTCTCTAAGATACAAACAAAACATAATCCATAACAATATCAATGTTAGTCCAAATTAGTGCAAAACCAATATGTTTAATAAGGAATTGAGTATCAAAATAGAAGATACACCACTTGCTATAAATAAATAAATGAATATCCATGATGAAGTAAGTAATTTTGATTCAGTTGTTGAACAAGCTGCTGAAAACCTGGTTCCCCAACACAAAAAATCTGTTCCACACATAGTCTATCAAAACTGATAGTCTAGGCATTAAAATCAGTTGGCACAACAACAATTCGTCACAAATCTAGCCTTTATGAAAAAGTAATAAGAGGAATTGTCATGGAAAGACTCCTATGTGCAGTTTGGCACGAGCTATATAATGGACACATTAATCATGTGGGAAATTCATTGTGTGACAGAAGAAAAACACGCTGAGTCCACTATCCCCTTCATGAAGCATGGTAGTGGTAGCATCATGATCCGGGATAGAGACATACCCAAAAACTTGCAACTCAAAGAGAATACACCATTCTTCAGTTTTGGTGCTGTTAATTCAGGGTCCTGTATAAGTGAATAAAGCATTTATGCAGATGGTCTGAATTAAGTGCTGAGGGGCAGGTGAAAGAGTAAGGGTAGGCTATGGTTAACCTAGAGTTGTTTTTCCTGCATGTTTTCCATGAATCTAAGCCATATGGGAGTCTGTTTTAAATCACATCCTCAAAACAAATGATGTGACACAACCCTAATTCTTTACTTTATGGTAAAACCCTCATACCAAATGCATAATCACTGAATTATTTTCCTCCAGAGAAAGTCTTTAACCCTCGGTCGAGTGGCAAATAGGTAATCAGCATATCTCACACCACATGTCTTATTTATTATGAGTCCTGCAATTACCTCGCACAAACTGCGACTCCCTGGGGACTCTTTCAAGAAACATGTAATTAATGTAATTTATAAAGAGTAAATCCTACAGCTACAAGCATTTGCAAGGCAAATGTAACAGCATGGTTAGCTGTTTAAAGGGTTTCATTTGTAATGCGCAACGTAAAGGCCACAGTGTTTTATGCTCAGATGGCTTAGTAAACATCAAAGAAGCGCAACAAAGAACCTCATGTGGGCATGGAAAGCAGCACAGCAAGGAAGGAGTGGCTGCAATATACTGAGCTACAAAGTGAGCTGTGGTTTTTAATAACAATGATTTATATACTGTGCAGTGCATGTATCTCAGGAGTCGTTCCTTAACAACAGATTCCCTGATGAAATCTGTTGTCAGTTGTGCTTTTTTTTTTTGTGCCCAGCTGCCCCAAATGCCAAGATAATATTTGCGTTTTTATTAAAGCAGCATGTGACTCAAGTTATTCAGCTGCATAGCCTGCTTTTCATGTTGGACAGCTGAAAACTGTTGGCCTAATCTTACAGCAAATATGTTAGGTGAACAGATGTTGTGAGGTCAGCTTTTAGAGAGCAGAATTTATAGACTGGAGTGAATCAGAGGCCAGAAGAGTAAGCCATTTTTGGTCTTGATAAATTATATATTGGTGGTAGAAGATTTTTCTGAAAAAGCAACTGCCAACCACAAAGAAAGTCAGTTAAACTTTCTCTCTGGAAAGTGAAAAAAGCTGAAATCTTTTATTTGTGTTTGCTTTTCAGTCATTGGTGGAGATCAAAGCTTGCACTCAGGGCCCTCGGTGTCAACGCACGACATCAATGACATCTCCCATTCACACCACATCTTCCCCTCACATCTCACATGCGCTCCGTCGTCACATCCCAACAACAAAGAGAGACGCCCCGAGTTATCATCCATCAAACCGAGCCTTTTATGGTCCATCAAAAGACAATGAAGTGCCAGAGTGAGAGGACTGTTTGCAACATGAAGAGACGGCAAATACTCCAGACGCAGATTAAACAGTGCTGGAAATGAGACGGCTGCCGACCGCTTTGGATAATTTTCGGGGATTAGACATATTATGAGTCATCCTTATGTTGGCAAGAGGAGCTCAGATAAAAGCTGGTAGTTTGTATAGCTTAATTTTCTTTGATTCTGAAGTATGAAGGTTTTCTTACAGTCACAGAGCGAGGACTTTGTTTTCAAACTTTGTCTCGTCTTTAACGTGCAGCTTGTTAAGCAAAGGCTACATGTAAGATAAAAAACAGGCAGATGAGGCAGATTTTCTTTTAAAGGCAGGCCATTGATGAAAGTCCTGGCATCAGCAGGACTTTAAGTTTCCCTCCAAGAGGTTTTCTTTCAGAATTGTCCTGTGTTTAGCTCAATGTGAATAGATTTCCTCTCCTCTTCCCACAGCGCAGCCACCATGTTTCACCGAGGAGACTGTGTGCAGAGAGATGTGCATTGATCATTTTTCACCACATTTACATTTTGCATGTAGCATTTTATACATTCTTTCATATGCTTGCTGTATTCCCTATGACAATGGTCCGCAGCACTGGTCCACAGGGCCCACTATCTTGCATGCTTTAGACGTTTTCCTGTTGATATGTTCAGGCTTATGTGCAACGTTAATTTTCACAATGTATTTTGAACAACATTTTTAAGTTGGTCATCTGATCAAAGCATCTTATATCACATTGCTGTGTCCCCTACATGGCTTGTGGCAAACTCCAAACACTACTTTGTTTAGCTTTCTGCTTGCCACTCTTCCATAAACCCCAGATACGTGTAGTGTACAATCATGCCTCGTCTTTATTGCCTAAACATATAGGCTACATTGTAAGACATAGCGCAGGTCGTCAAGACAGATTTTCTTTCAAAGGCAGCCCATTGACAATCAAAGCCAAGGAGGTTTAGCAAATAAGCAAACTACTGGCAGCCCAGAACATCACAGTGTACAATAAATGACTTGCATTATAAACTATCAACAGCTCTTTGTGTTCCATCTCCCATGGATTATTTCTCTCCAGTCAACCATCAACCACTGTGGGTACAGTGGTGTATGTGTAGTGCCTCACTCAGCAGAAGCCGAGTGAAACAGGACACCAGGATGATTATACTGTATCCTGGCTGTTACTGATTTATTGTGACAGCATTAACTCCCTACAGAACCCATGTTGTCAGGTGCGAGGACTGGTGTTGTGCAAGACACTTGATACGCCTCAGTCTTTTCCAACAAAGACCTTGTGAGAAAGTCTCCAGACGCTGCAGAGAACCCTCAAATCTTCATTACTAAATATACAATTGTGTTTTTGCTAATGCCTGAGGAGAAACAGAACTGTCAAGCTTGCAAAGTAGTGACTGAGGTTTATTTTTTACCAATAGCGGCCTCAAAATGTAGTCATGCTTGTTTGGAGCCTTTTAATGTTTTTTCTATGTGGTTATTACAGTGGTGGAATGCATGTACAGAAAAGAAAAATAAAACATTACATTACAGATCAGTGCCTTACTAAAGTATACATATCTTTTGAACTCAAATAGCTGAGTCAATTTGGATGGGCAGTGTCTGAAAAATTGTTTTAAAGTTTTCCAAAAGCTTCTTTGTTGGACTTGGGTTTGGACTTTGACTGACTTGACCTAACAGAAAATACATTTAGATCTAACCGCTCTATTGTAGCTCTGCCGGCATGTTTTGAGTTGTTGTTCAACTGGAGGCTGAACCTCCATCCCAGTCTCAATTCTTTTGTAGCCTCTAACAGGTTTTCTTCCAGAGTCTCCATGTATTTAGCTCCATTCTTTTTCTTATCAGCATCCCAATCCTCTGCCATGAAAGGAAAACCCACAAAGCATGACACTACCACCACCATGTATTGGTAAGTTCATGGTCATGTTAAGTTTTGCTCAGTTGGTGCACAGAAGATTAGTGCACTTTACATGTTTGCTGTAATTTTCTTTCAAAGGTTGTTTTGTAATTGCCTCTATTTTATGAAACTCAGATTTGTGGTGTTTGTGATTAAAGCTTTCCTCCTGAGGCGCAGATCTCCACAGAGTTATCATGGATACTTTTGGCTGCTTCTTTGATTACTGACATATTATCCTAACAAAGTCGCTACTTTGCAAGCTTGATAGTTCTGTTTCTCCTCAGGCATTAGCAAAAACACAATTGTATATTTAGTAATGAAGATTTGAGGGTTCTCTGCAGCGTCTGGAGACTTTTTCACAAGGTCTTTGTTGGAAAAGGCAGAGGCGTATCTTTGACTTCTTTCAAATTATTATTAAATAATAATTAAAAAGTTATTATTCAGTTGTCAATTCCTGTCTACAAAAGACATTTATTTATTTCACTAATCAACAGTAACGTATTGTGTTTTGGAAACTATGAATCAGCACTTTCACTACTGCTGTGATGATATTGTAAATATTATATGCACACAAATAAACTGTTGGTTATTCAAATATTGGTGCATAAGAATCATTTCCTCGAATAAAAACATCAGTTTGTTGCTAATTAAAGGTTGTAAAAGTTGGGATAATTAAATAACTTACAGCAAATTATTAATAATTTTCATTTGAAGAGTAATTGAAAATATATTAAACTAGTTCATTTTACTAATCTTTTTTTTTTTTAAATAACGCGCTTAACATGCCATGATAGGACTGAAGATATTCAAGAGTTTCATGAAGAATGTGAGCACAGCAGCATGAGCATGAAGGGAGGCATTATTTAGAATAAATGGATAATAAGAGAAACCAGCATGAACGACTCAATAAAAACGGTTTAAGCAGCCAGCGAGCGGAGGCCAACATGATTAATCACAGGCGTTCCAGGCCTGGATTTATTTCGTCTTTTATTTCTCCTTTAATGACTGGCTGTGAACACCAGTCTTAATATATCGCCCATGTTTCCGGATTACGGGTGACTAATGAGGATTCGAATAGCTGTTATCTGCATTAACGTCTTCACATTCAAGAAGTCAATACTGCCCATGTGTGCGTCACGAATGTTTGAGTCAGGGCAACCGGCGGTAATCTGTTATAAACCTCGCAATTAAAAGGGGTTTTGGAAGCACAAATGAATCCTGGCATTTTTTAAGTACATAGTACATTTCTAGATGTACTCATCCAAATAGGAAGGAACCGTTTCTCCACTTAGAAGTAAATTTATTACCCCTCCACCTGCATTTGAATTATTAAAAGGCTGAGTTGTCGCTTATTTTCACCACAAAGGATCGATGTTCTGCATCTGTCGGGTAAATGAGGCCATACTTCACATGTTGCTGTTTTCCAAGACCGTAGAGGTACAGTGTTGATAGATGGTTCCTAGCTGCCCTTGCATTAAAGCAGCTCAATTAAATGAAAAGAGCTGAGTCCAGCTCAGTAATGACCCCTGTGATTCATATATTCAGAACAGAAATCAATTCTACATCAGCTTTGCTCAGAAACAGAATCCTCTGCAGCCTTTAATCTTAGTGCCGAGCAGTCCGCACAAAACGGTGAGTCTAAATGGGGAACAGTGCCTTGAATGAGACAGATGAAGTTCATTAAAGAGTCAAATACAGGTACGAAGACAAAGCATTATTTCCAATAACCAGTTTTTGAAGAGAATGGGAAACAAACGCACACAACGATACCTTGTCAGCCCATTTTACCGCTTTGCCGCAGTTATTTCAATCCATGATGTACAACAGCTGAGCCGAGCATGGCTGGATGGCACCCAGGAGAGGACTTGAGGTTCATGTTTGCCAATCTTTCTTTATACCCGCCCCCGGTGACCGTAAATACACTTTTATGCCTCCCAGAGAAATGCTTAAAGAAGCAAGTTGTCCGACTGCTGGAAGCGTTCGCATGGTAATATCCTTGATTAACGATGGCAGCAAAGTTCAAAAGACACCCTGAAGAGTTTCTTGCTCTCATTCATTTGGGAGTTTTTCATTTTACAATATTCTCCTAGTGAACAATTGCACTGGAAATAATGAACACAGGTGTTAAACTAAATTTAAAGGAATCTATTCTAAGAGAAGCTTACAGTAATTTTTTTTTTTTTTTTTTACTAAAAGAATTGCAGAGTGCTTTTACATCGGCGTAGGGGCAGACCTTTTGCCATGTATTACAGAAAAAAAAAATCAATATTCAAACAAAAAAACTACAAAAGGGAAAATTAATAAGCTCTTCAAAGCATCTGTCAATCTATTTTCTTATATAAGACACCATACACTGATCTATCATCTATATCCATCTGTCCGTCCAGAGTTGCACGGGGTTTGGTGCAATTATTGAACAAGAGACGGGGTGCACCTTCAACAGGGTAACACATATAATATACTACCATTTTTTTCTTAGTTTCAAAAGAAATGTTCTGCAAAAATTGCAGTAAGACACTTCAAAAAGTTCCAAATGCCAAAAGAAAATATTCACCGCCTTGCTCAGGATCACACTGACATACAGCAGAGCTGAAAGCTGGAATTGAAATTACAACTTTTTGATTGTAAGGTGACAACTGAGCCACAGTCGCTCCCCAAAAAATACATGTTGAGTAAATGTGTTTTAAAATTGGCTAGACTTTGACCTGAACTGCCCTGATGCTTTTTATTTTTTTATCCAGAGCTGAAACACCCAATGCTCTTAGCAAAAAGAACATGACTCAAGCCAGACTGAATAACTGGCCCACATTGTTACACACATAACCCCATTGTAGCGCAGCAGTTAGAGTCACATTACAGCGTTTCCAGTCAATAACAAGATGATTGGCTGGCAGTGGCATGTCTAGTTAGCGGCATATTGTTGCGCTTGACATTTATCACAGCTCTGAGGTCGTGAACTCGAAACTAAACAGCGACTGAATCATTAAATCTGAATGGTCGCAGCTTTGCAGACTCTCTGAGGCACTGACATAAGTGTTTTCACGCTGAAATGAGTGACTAACTTCCGCTAAGCTAAACACGCCTTTGTCCAAACTAGGACATAATCTGCTAAAAGGGAAATGTACTCATATTTTTGGTGGAACAAAGGCTTCTTTAACAGGGAATACTTTTGCTGCATTTGATGCAAAACACCACTAACTGTTATAAATTGTCAATGGCATTTTCAGCAAATCAAGTCATGTGTTTTGTCTAAGGAGTTTAAAAAGGAATCATAACTTCAATTCAGAAATAGACGTATTGTAGGAGGACAATGGAGCTAAACACCAGCTTCAACACATTCGGGACAGACTACTGTGGATTTTATTTGGACTTTATGTGACAGAGACCATGAGAAGATGGATGGAGCTAAATACAGGACAATCTTTTTAAGAAAACTTGTGAGAGGTTGAAAAATACTTGAGACCACGGTGAAGGTTCGCAGTTTAGATCAAAGCATGTTTTATTATTATGCAAAGAAGAACTAGCAGAAAGTCTCTGTCTCAGTCTGTGGATGTAGGTAGAGACATGCTCTACTTACAAGTATTGACTCCTGGGAGGTGCTGAATACAAACGCACACCACACTTTTCAGATTTTTATTTGTTAAACAAAAAAAGTTCCAAAACCAAAACTAAACTTGAGAAAAATGTTCAGCTTTTTGTTGGTCTATCACTTAAAATGTTAATAAAATACATATTTCATTAAGTTTGTGGTTGTAAATAAGACAAAAGGTTGAAAAAAATTCCTGGCGTGTGAATACTTTTGCAAGGCACTGTATTTAGAGGCTTCACATTTCAAACATTTACATTACAGAAGGAGATTAAACGCCAAGAAGCCTGATTTAGCTGCAAAATTAATTCAATCCAGCTCCCAGAGCCCAGTAAAATAAACCAAATAGGTCCATTTCCACTCTTAAGCTCAAAGCAAATAAGGTGCCCGATAAAATGCAGCACTCTGCCTCTTGGTTAAAAAGAAAAGGAAAAAGAAAATCAATGGAAAGGGGACGAAGAACCTATAGCCATTGCTTAATTCTCTTATCGTTGTGATTCAGTGGACAAGAATGATGTTAAATAACTGTAAATCCTTATCTGTGACTGTGTGTGTGGTTTATGGCAGTTTCAACTGCGGCTCAGAGACAGAATGTCCATACCTTCTGCCGGATTCGCGATTTATAGCTTTATTACTCTTTCTCTCAAAGAGCAGAGAAACATAATTGAAAGGAGGAGATAGCAGCTATAGTTGAGGAGCAGGAGAGGGGGCATGCAGGAATTGAAGAGTATCATTGCTGCAGACACATCAGAGCGACAGCTTTATGGCTGAAGAGCCGACCCAGTGGTTTCTTTTGGGGCTCTTTTTTATGAAATGAGCAAGATCCAATTTTCTGATTCATCTGCAAACAATCCAGAATGAGCTTAGCGTTCTGGCACCGGGTTTAAAGCTGGCTTACATGAGTGCAGAGGTCGCCAAGAGGGCTTGTGGAGCTGAAGTCATGAGTTTGCGCTCGCACTGTCACAGGCCTGCTCATATTTTTACCCTCAGTGACAACAAGCCTATTGTTTTCCCTGATAAGGCTTCAGTGTGCACAGTAATGGGAATTAAGCAGGGCATAAGTCACGGCAAAATTGGGTGACAGCAGATCAATAGATAGTGGTAAAGCCTCTGGGAGCATTAGTGAAGGGGACTCCTTTGTTTGTCCAATGCTGCAAAAAGAGTTAATGGATGTTCACTTTAGAATTAATTGTCTGAACTAAGAATATAATAAGCTCACGAGACAAGGGAGGGAAAAGGATCTGACCTTTGTGTTTTTGTAAATAATGTCACTGTAGCACATTGCAAAGCTTATAAGCTTATAACCACCTCTAATAAAATGGATCTTTGCCTTGGGTTGGTTTTGGTTTGCTTACTGTGCGCTGCACTTTAGAAGGAGGAGGAATGTTTATGAGGGTTTTACCAAATTTACTCATGGCTAAAAGGAATCACTTCCTCAAATCCAGATTCAGGCATTAACAACAGAAGGTAGTTACTGGAGAATGAACCTCATATTCATGAGAAGATTAGCATATTAAAAACAAAAACAACTACTTGAAAACACACTATTTGTTCAAATATGAACTGACATTTACAAGAAAAGTATTTTGTTAATTCACTGGTATTGAAAAATTTGATGAAAAACTAGCATATAAATAAAGTTTAAAAAAAAAAAGAAATAATAGACAGAAAATTATTAAATAAACTAAGACTTGAAAGTTTAGCTACAAACTATGTGAGACATAATGATGACGGTCAATTAATGGTAATACCCCATGGGTAATCTAACATTTTAAAAATTAAAAACAAATTTCAGTTTTCTTTCTGTACAAGTTGCATAAAAAAACCTAAAAACTAAAAATAGAAAGGCAGTAAGCAGTCCATTGATTAAAAAGTTAAACATGAAAATTGTTTTCTTAAATTTGAACCCTTTTTTGATTACATGAATGGAAAATCAGTTAACCAACCAACCTGCATAATAAGACCAAAAGTGAATAATATGTCCTACTGTATATTTCTGGTTTAACAGAAGCAGAAATATACGTTAAAAGAATTAAATGAATATTTTTACATTCCAAAAAATCCAAATAGATTTGACAACGATAATGCAAAATACATGAAAAGCTATATAACTGAAAAAATAGGGCCAATGATATTGCAATTTAACATTTTATCACTGAAGACTATTTAATAAGTAAAACATATCTCAGTCAGGCAGTTTTTTCTTTTACTTGTTTACAGGAGGAAGTGTGTCAGAGAGAGCACATGTGGTTTACGGTGAGTGTGACTGTGGGAAATGTGTACAACACCATTAATGATGCCCTGCAGCCCTGTTCTGGAGGATGAAAATGCATTTGCCCAATCTACACAGTGTTCATAATGATTAGACAGAACATGTGACAACTCTGATAAAACCAATTCCCTTATTAAGCTCTTTAGGCAAATGCATATTGTGGCCATCACTCCAGGACATTCCCACTTAAATGCACATATAATTCGTTGCTGCAATGTATTATTCCTGCCCCAGAACCAGACCCCAGCCAAGCGAGCAATGTGCCAATGATAACTGAAGATATTAATTAGTATATTACAACCGTGGAACATTCACTTTCGCTATTAATAAATTCCAGGCCATCAGGTTGTGATTTAATTATAAATTATGTAAATGGTTGCCATGAATCGTTAAGGTTTATACATTTTATGAGCTAAATAGGAAGGTTGCATGTAGGCAAATCACAGTGATGAGGACGCCCATGTGATGACAGCACATGTACAAGAATAATTAGTGAACAAATCTTCCTGCTAATGGTAGAAAACATAAAACAAATCCATTAATAATTGACAAAAATGTGTGTAATTTAGTTTATTAATTATTTTTGTCAGTCTAAAATGATAATTATGTGTATAAATTAAATCTCCAGCTCAACAATAAATAGTGTAAATAAGATCATTCAAATAAAATTTTTGTTCTATTAATCAGAACCAGAATCAGCTTTATTTGCCATGTTTGTTCACACAAACAAGGAATTAGTTTCAGTT
Organism: Brachyrhaphis roseni; assembly: GCA_903066815.1. Taxonomy (NCBI): domain Eukaryota; kingdom Metazoa; phylum Chordata; class Actinopteri; order Cyprinodontiformes; family Poeciliidae; genus Brachyrhaphis; species Brachyrhaphis roseni. The sequence goes on from CAEFZY010036875.1 coordinate 27,541, forward strand.
TGGTCTCAATAAAGACATAATATTTTGAAAAATTGTTGGGAATTATTTTTTTAAATATGCGTGTACACAGTCATTTTTACAAGAACTGAAGCTAAGGTTAAATTAGCGCAAACATGAATGACATCAGTCTGAGCACTGTTAGTTTTCTCACAGTAGACTCATCTTATAACGAAACCCAATCACATTAATCTTGTTTAACCACTCAGCCTAGTTTGGTGTATCACTAGCTTTGGCTTCTCCCATTTGATTCACTCAATACCCACAAAACACAGACAGCAGTGTGGATCCAATTTACCACAGGAATCAAATCTTAGAACCTGTATCTTGAAATGATGCAGTTACTTCATTGCATAGTGTGGTGGAAAAACAAAAGCAGTGGGAGAGTTCTCTCTGCTGGTTGCTGTAGCTTGTACAGCAACCAGCAGTACAAGCTAATAACTATTTTTTCCTCAAGATTGTTAAATAGTTAAAAAGACCATTGACATGTTTATGTGGGCAACAGATATAAGGAAATACAGCCCATCAAACAGGCAAATAAAAAGTCTACATTGCATGTCCTGCTACATTTTATTCTTTCAGCAGCTATATTGGATGAGGAGTCCTGGGTTGAAGAGCCTTAGCATAAAAAATATTGTGACTTTATGGGTACTATAGTTGATTTTTTTCTAATGCAAACTGAAATTGAGGGTAGGAGAATCCTCATAGTGACAGTCACTATGAGAATCCTCATAGTGACAGCAAAAACACAGCTTAGTATAAAATCAACCTCCATCAGCAGCAAAAGAAATAATTTTTTTTTACGTAAGCTGAGATTCTGCTGAAATAGCTGTTAGCTTTTGCAATATCGTAGAGGCAGATAAAAACAATAAAAACAGATAACCTAGATGAAACTGAAGCCACACTTGTTCCTCCTTAGTGAAAAGCTAGCATCATCACTGCAGCACAGACAGCTGCTACAGAAAGTTAGAAAAACAATGGTTTTAAACTCCCTTGAGCTACACAAATAGCAGCATTTAGGTAGATAACTATTGGAATGAGGTGTGGTATTAAATAATGCTTTTTTTGCTTGATGTTAGTCCAGTTGGGTTGATCATTAGACACTATTAGAACAAATCATCTACCATAAGTTTATGCTCTAAGAGTAATTTTGCGAACAACAAAAGCTACTTCAATGGAAAGGAACTCTATAACCCATGATGCTTTGCATGATTTTTAGTTGTGACTTCCAAACCAGCACAACAAATAGTTCTCACAGAGCGAATACAAATAGAAACACACAGGAATATCAAATTTGCACGTTAAGTGGGAAAATAAATGGGATAATCAATGGGATGGGAAAAAATAGCCTTCGATTACATATACTAGTATGTAACTACTGCATCTACTCCGGTGCTACAGATGGAGAAGGGAGCCAAAACTTTAATTTATTTTGACATTGACCTGGGATTGTGTATACTTCCAAATTATATAGTGAAACTTTTATTCTGTACAATGACAATACTGGCAGGAATGGAAAAACTGGGATTTCATGAATTCTTGCCAGGGTGTTATTTTGTAAACCTAAAGTCAGACCTGATCTGCTCTCAGTAGTGATGGCAATCATTTTCAGACCCTGATGGTTATAGCAAAAACCACATTATAGGATAAGTCAAGACAAAAGGAGAGGAGAAAAGACACAAAGTTTTCAGTGGATGCTTGAATTTAGATCCCACCTTCGTCTTGATTGCTCATCTAATGGAAAAAGATGATAAATAATCCACTGATCCCATGATTTATCCTGCTTCACTCCGGGTGAACGTTTAATGTACCCACTAAATCCATTTGTTTAGACAAGTCTGACATTTTAGCAATGACTGTAAAACTTTGTTGACTTTATATTTTAAAAATAATCATCTTTGTTTACATCAACACAAACAATATAAAATTTAAAAAATATCAAACAGGAATCCTTTTTGATAATTGAGACAGAAACCCAGCAGAATTCACTCGAATCAAATCAGTCCCACAAATTCTCTGAGATTTCATAGCAAAATATAAACTAACAAACAGTTTTGATTGTATACAAATCTAACAAAGAGCAGATGCATAGTTGGTAAAATATATGGGAGTGTTTCTTTCCATAATTTCACATTGAAACCGGCATCAAACTACTGAGAGCCAAATCAAATTTTTAAGCACTTTTCGTCTTGTCAGGATGATGTAGCGCCAGGAATGAGGAGTATATTTGGTTTGAAGAGGCCTGTCATATCGAACTGTCAAGCAGCACTTTTTGATGGGGCTGTATCACTCGTTCATATGTCAGTCAAAGAGAAAGACTGCTGCCAACGTCAAGCTCCAGAGCTAAGACAAGAGGCGTACATGACATTTCATTGTCTGGCAAGGAAAAAAAGCTCAGCAGTGGAGTTTGTGGGGGCATGTTTGCTCAGTAATAAAGTTTAACAAAGGGTAAAGATGAGAACAACTAATAAAGCTTGTCACAGAGGAGCTGTCTAATGCCAAGTATAGAGATAGCCATAAAGTTTTCATCAAGTAAATGACGTGAAGAATATTGCCTCATCAGGCTTAGAAAGCATTGACTTTTCATATACAACATTTTTATGTGAGATCATAAAATGCATATCATTATTTTTCCAAACATTTAGTCAGACAATTATAGTTCTAGTATCTGTAAAGAAGCAAGATCAACTCGAGTGCATGCAACAGTAACAGTAGTCCTTGAACATTATAGATTTTGTCACAAGACAACTATATATAGACATATATACAGTTATATAAACACCAAGGGCATTTTAGGTGTAATAAACCAACACAAACTGGTGTATATTTGAGAAGTGAAGTGAAAATTATTTTAAACAAAATGTTTAATAAAAATCTAAGTCAATCCAAACTGCCAGATTCCATGGTAACTCTGGAGGAGCTACAAAGATTCACAGCAACTATAAGTTGTGTACAACACAAATATGGACTTTGGTGAATACTAAGGAGAAGAAGAAGTTTATCAAAGCTTTAAGAACTTTCATTAACAGTTTGCTACAAGCCATATAGGCAACGTTAGTAACGCGAGGAGGAAAGTGTTCTGGTCAGAGGAGACCAAAATTAAAGGTTTGGTTTACACAATTTGTGGAAAAAAGAAAACAAAACGGTGGTGGCTGCATCATGCTATTGAAATATTTTTGTTTTATATGGCTACAGAAGCAGGTCAGAGTTAATCAGAGCATGGATGATGCTAAATATAGAACAATCCCGGTAGAAAAACTGTTAGAGGCTGAAATAAACTTGGGTGGAGGTTTACCTTCCAACAGGACAATAACCCCAAACATACAGCCTGTGTTCAAATGAACAGTTTAAAGCACCTTCATGTCTGAGAAAGGTGCAGTAAAAGTGCAAACCTGAATTTAACTGAGAATCTGTGGCAAGACTTGACTATTGATGTTCATAGACACTTTGACACTAAATTTTACTGCAAACTGGCAGAAATGTTCATCCCTAGAGATTTGTAAATGTGCACAATTGTCAGAGATACCCCCAAATTGAAATTTTCATTTAAAAAATTTTGAAGCTATTTTTTTCCACTTTCTAATTATGCACAACTTTGTGTTAATGCATCACATAAAATCACAGTAAAACACACTGAATGAAAAACTCAGCTAGCAGGTAAATACTGTTGCAAGGCACTGCATAATCAGAATTCCATTAAAGATGTAAAATAGTGAGCTACACAGAACAACAGCCTGTCTCCCTTTAAAGGAAAATAAATAAATAATGCTGCTGAAAATACTTCTGTTGGTTTTCTGGTTGTTTTCATTGTGTCGCTTTCTTAAATAAAAAAATAAAAAAATAGGCTATGAAAAGGCAAATATGTAAACTCATTCCAGTCTGGAGTCTGTATAGCTGAGTCTTTAAGGTCCTTCATCCTTTTTTAGTCCCTAGAAACTAGTAAAAGCAACAACTAATCTTTCAGGCCTCTGCAGAAGACTGTGAATACAACTTGTAGTCAATAAAAAAGTTGTCCATAACATCAAAGCCAATGTTGTGTCTTTGTTTTTGCATTTACTCACAGCAGAGGTTTATTCTGAAGCAAATGTCACACCTTTCCAGCCCAGCTGTTAATGTCCCAACTCTCCTGGGGGGTTACTCTATTCTTTCCTGTTGTCTGGACTCTGTCACTGCGTACCACTGGCCTGCAAACCACAAGTCAGGAAGCAAAGTGAGAATCTAAAAGTGAATGAACAAGCGGAGAATTAGATCTTTTAATGCTAAAATCAACACCTTGTTAAATTGAAACAATTATACTCAATGCTATGCAGTGTGTTATGGTTTAATTCCTTTATTTTATTAATAAATAAGACATTTAGGAATCAAACCACCTTTAATAATATAACCTTGGTCACTTGTGTCCAATTTGCTTAAAAATAATGATGCTTATTCTGCCTCTTTTAACATAAATACTGAGGTCAAGACAGTGGGTAAGTCAAAAAAAACAGAAAGAAATAATCTTCTATTATTTCTTTAAAGAAAAAGAAACTAATTACTTTTTTCAGATTAACAACTATTACTCCAGAAATCTGAAAAATAGCTTCTTGTGGACAAACCAGACAGCTGAGACATGTCTAAGTTTATTTGCAATGTATTCACTGCCCCTTTGTGCATGAACACTGGCATTGCAAGTGGAGACAACATCTCACCAATTGTCTCACACAATGAACACCTTACAGCCTGAGTAAAAAGCATATGGTGCTATCATAACTTGCCACAAGTTTTTAAACGATTCAGCTCTTAAAATGACTCAGCCCATCAACAGGGCACTAGAGAAGGAGAGGAGGCATGCATTAAGGTCCACTCTAACATTACACCACACATCTAAAAAAATATTTACAAACCTGATAAAATTGGGCATATTATTTTAATTCAACCAAGATATTTGTTTCTAATCAAAGTTAGCAGGCTAAGACATGGTGGTAGATCTGATTTAAGAACTAATTTCTACCTAAAAAAAAAAAAAAAAGAAATTCACTAAAATTTCACCTAAAAACGTTTGTAGACATTGAAATATATATTGTGTAAAGCTTGCAAGTTTTTTAATATGAACATGTTGTTTTTGCAATGTAGTTCATGTAATAAATCACACACATTACTAACTAAATAAAATCAGGATAGTAAATTATTACTGCTGCACAAAGTCAGAGCAGAAGTGACAAAGAAAATGTAGAAATTTAGTTTTTAGATTATAGCGCACAAAGTCTACTATTTTAACTAGAAGTTAAAATAATAGGAGTAATTCCAGAATTTTAAAACAGAACTCGGTTTGTATATTTAACCAGAAGGGGGCAGGCGAACTTTAAAAGATTAATCTTGAGTTTTTCTGCATGACCACAGTTTGAACTTCTCGTCGTTTCATGGAGGTATTCAAAGCAGTTCGTGGTGAGAACTATTTAGTATTTTGTTATATTTATGTATAAATATTTGCACAGAAAGCGATACAGCAAAGGTTGCAAAAGCAATTTGTTTTGTATTCAGTAAGTTCAGAAATTGATGGATGAACAGTCTGTGGATTTATCCCCTTTTTTGACATCTTTGTATTTTGGTGGTTCCGTTTGTCTTTATGGAATTTATTACATTTAATTTATTTTCTTTTGTTAGCAGCCCGAAACTCCGATTGTTTTAATCACACCTGCTCTCATTTACTAATCATTTCAACTTGCAGTCATTGTTTCTTTTCCAGTTCCGGCAGATTCTCACCATTTCTTCGCCTGTCCTGTCCTCAGCTTCTAACGGGTTTTTTATATTTCTTGTCCAATTTGTGTCCGTTTTAGTTTTTGTGAGTAAACATAATTAAACAACTTACCTGCCCGTTGCCCCTTTCCCTAGCATTTGTGTGCATTGCAGACGGAAGGGCTGCCAATACTGCAGCTCCCCTGTGTGGTGATTGAAGAAAGTGGCACCTATACTTAATATTTCAGCAAGAAAGAAGGTAGTTTTCTTCCTGAGGGAAGAAATTATCTTTGCGAAGATGTTTTCGAGCAGCGGAAAGGAATATTAGTAAACTAGCTTAAACCCAATTTTTACTTAATGTTTATCTTTAGTGGACTCCTTGCTTATTTTTAGAGTTATTTAAAGATTTTTCAACTGAGCTTAGTGACTAGAAGGGTAGAAGTAGTTAATGCAGTTGCATCTCAATGAATTACAAACATCAAAAGGTTTGATTTATTTCTGTAAATTAAATTTCAAAAGTTGAACATATTCTATACATTTAATATGTGATATAATTAAGTCTTCACTTTTATTGTAGCTTCCAGTGACTTAAAAATACAAAATTCCAGTTCTCAGAAAACTACATTACATAGTACTAACACTGAATTTCTGACACACTATTATGTTATGGCCCACACATCAGGAGACTGCTGATGTTAAAGTTGTTCTTCAAACACAAAAGGTAATTGTTGAAGAAGCAGGCATTTAGCAGGTGTTGAACCCAAGTAAACTAATGGAAAATTTAGTGGGAGGAAAAACTTGACAAAACAGATAGCATCCACTTATAATTAAGTGGATGCTACTTGGCAGTTGGTTATACTGGATTTCATTTAAAGGTGTCAGAATAAACGGGCCTGGCTATAAATGAATGCCGTACTTTTTAATATCATATATATTTAAATTAAAGTCATGCAATATTTTCCTTCAACTTCATAACTATCCACTACACATAAATACTTAATGTTACATTTGCCTTATATTTGTTAGAGAAATATCACAAACTCAAACTTTAATGTATCTGATGTGACAGACACAAAGTAATGCAATTTAAAAGTCATGAATTTCACAGGTTCAGATGAGCTTTCGCAAATGAATGGTCACACTGTTTGAACTTTGACCTGGCAAAGACGTTGGTCAGTAGACCAAAGAGCTCGGGGCAATGTTTGTAAAAAGTCACATAAATAAGAAGATGCATTGCCATTAACAACTTTAAAATGTACTGGGAGCCAGTGAATGGGGTCCAGAAGGTTGTGTGTTCAAGTGTTCATCAACAGGCGAGGTTGAGGGAGCCCTGGTTTATTCCAACATAAAGGTCATTACAATAATTGATAGAAGAACTAATGAAAACATCCGTAGCCTTTTCAATGTCACTTTGACTCAGAAAGAGTTTAACTTAGTCAACTAAAGTTCAACCGACTTCTAGTTAAAGTCATCAACCAGTTCATCCACTCAAATACTTAATGTATTTGATGTGTCAGGCCCAAAATAATTTGTTTGTTAAATATGCAAACAAATAAGGCATGGCTTTATGTTTTAATCCTGAAATGGAAACAATATTTGTGTCCACCCTATTACGGCCAATAATTCATGTTGAGCAGAAATTAAATTCCTGGGAGAATTTATGCAAGCAGCCCATCTCACACTGATTTAATTGAAAATTTAATTTAGAAAGAGAGATGTAAACATTAGGTTTTTCATAATAAAAGTCCATGAACGAGACTTTTCTTATAATGTCTCTTTTCCCCCCAATATCTGGACAGCATCATAAAACATTAAACAAACATTTTCTATTAAATGGGCCAATAATTTGCAGAGAACCTCGGTTCTGACAGGGGGCGTCTGTTTTTTGTTGTTGTTTTTTACAATCCTATCACAAAAGCTTCAGCGGATCACATGATCACTGTCAGACACACATGACTCACCAGGCTTTCAGGGCTCATTTAAAAAGGAATCGCCTCAGTAATTGCAGTCCAGTAAAGGAGGTTTACTAACTTTAAAAGTGGTGAGTTAAATTTTGTTTAAAGGACTGAGCTGCATTTTACGCTTTATGTCATGCCTTTGCAGCCAGTAGCGCTACTTTGCTCATTCGATCGCATAATAATTCCCTGTTGTCATTCCTTATGATTGGGCATCATTTCCATTTAGTGTATTGGTTATTTATGTTCTTTTGCATCTTATGCGCGTCGTATTTTCCTGACAGTATTACGGTAAAGTAGCTGAGGCAACACGGAAGAGCCTGCGCTGCCCTGCTGTTATAATCCTGCGTGGATATTTATCTCTCTTTACAAACATGTCTTATCGCAATATTTCCAAAGAGGCTCTGGTTGGCTCGCTCGCCGTCGGGGTTGTTTTCGTCGCAGGATATGTCCTTGGTAAGAGCGAAGAGGTTTGGCTCTTTCTAATAATCTAATACAGTCCGAGATTTTCAAGGCTTTCAACGTAACCTTCCAGGAACAGGTTTGCTCGTGTGTGTGCATAAGTTGGAGGGAAAAGTCGAAATAGTCCATATTAACATTTATTGATCTGATGTATTTAAATGCAACAAAAATAACAAGAGAAGAAATCCTGCAGGATTAGTCTGGTGGTGTGTGTGAATGTGTGTTGGTTTTTCAAATGTTAATTTATTTAGGGTTAAAAAAAACAAGGATAAGGAGAAAACTGGAGCTTTAAAGTAATACAATTTTGTTTTCTTATAAATGCGATGACTCCTCAAACCTAAATCTGAGACATCTGTTTAAACTTTGGTTAAATATCCTGTTTCAAAATTATTATTTACCACTTGAATTTTTCTATTTGATATGTTAAACTTCATTAGAGTGTGTCTATATTTCATTTTTTAACTGAACCTTTTCTGTTATGTCTATTGTGATAGGAGACAAAGATGTCCCAGTAAATGGATTTGAGAGACAGATCTATACAAACAAATGCTGCACTTAGTAAAGCTAAATTATTCAGTCAAGATAACTTTCATGTGTAGTGTGTATATTATTAAATTTTAAGATTTATTGCGTACCATCCATTTAGTTTTTCTTGGTTTCTTTATGGCTCTCCTCAATATTTTATATCAGATACAAATCTCTTGTTAACCTATTATGTTTCCCTAAAGCTACAACATTAAATCACGTCACTATTTACTTAGTATGTCGTCTTATAGCAGTGTCTGTTGCTTCAAATACTTAAATTTCATTTCCCTTCTGAGGTCATTTGCCCTGGGTTACATCTCAATTTAATAACAGCCCCTATACCAGACTGCAATTTCATGAGGTCTGGACTCTTAAGATCCTTATTGTTTCATGTTTGCCCTCAGGAAAAAATAAATCATTCAGAATGAGCATCTCCAAAAGTCACGTCGGGGGAAAAGACAACCCACTGATGCAGTATGTGCTTAATCATTCGCTGAGGGAACATCCGGTTCTGAAAAGCCTCCGGCTGGTCAGTATTGGAGTACTGCTTTTGTGAGTTCTGTATGGTCAGATATGATCAGGTTTCAGGAAATTGTATGTGATCAGTTTCTGTTCGCTGCTTTTAGAGGACGATGCAGAACTCCTGGAACGTCATGATGGTTGCCTGTGAGCAGGCGCAGTTCATGGCCAACTTGGCTAAACTAATTCAAGCCAAAAAGGCCCTGGAGATTGGTAAGTAGGCATCCAAATTAGTTTCACTTTCTTTTGACTTGATGGCAAACTGTGAGGTTAAAAAGCATGTATTACCACATTGCAAGATTTGTGGAAAACTGTTACAGGATTTCTTACATAACAGCAGTATTACTATCGCATATCAACATCAGTCCAATTTTTCACAGTTGAGCATCCCTAACAATAACTTTTCTGTAGTTTAGAAAATTAAACTACAATAGCAGCTCACTTTCCAAATTAACCTGAAGAAAATCCAATTGCTACTTGTCCCTAGAGGGGTCGGGAGGTGCTGGTGCCTATCTCCAGCTAACGTTCCGGGCGAGAGGTGGGGTCACCGTGGACAGGTCGCCAGTCTGTCGCAGGGCAACACAGAGACAGACAGGACAAACAACCATGCACACACACACTCACTCCTAGGGACAATTTGGAGAGACCAATTAACCTAACAGTCATGTTTTTGGACTGTGGGAGGAAGCCGGAGTACCCGGAGAGAATCCACTCATGCACAGGGAGAACATGCAAACTCCGTGCAGAAAGACCCCGGGAATCAAACCCAGGACCTTCTTGCTGCAAGGCAACAGTGCTACCAACTGCGCCACTGTGCAGCCCTGTGCGCTAAATAATAAAATATTTAAGGAAGCTTCGAGGCAGATGAATTTTCCTCGAGGAATTTTAATAATCAAAGTACTCGAATCACTTGAGGAATCGTTTCAGCTCTACCTGGTTTACTCTAACATAAAGTTTATTGCAATAATTGATATGGGGGCCAATGAAGACATCCATAGCCTTTTCAAGGTCACTTTGACTCAGAAGGGGTTAAACTTTAGCCAGAAGCCAACTAAAGTTAAATCTACATCTAGATAAAGTCAGAAGTCACCAGTTTTCTAGATGGTGAAGCTGGTTACGCCATCAATCAGTTTATCACATTTGTAACTGTCGTCAATTATTACTGCTGAATTACTCACCATCGGTCTAAAGCGAGGAGCCAAAGTACCAAGATCTGGAGGGAAAAAGACATGATTTAATGTTGTCTTAAAAGTTTTCCCTTTTAAGACTGTTTTATCCAGTATTTATGGATCTTTAAAACAATTAAAAAAATTCTTAAATGGTTTCTGGCAATACTTTTGAAATATACCAATAAAAAGTGGGAACCGCTTTCTTTTTCTGGACATTCAGGAATCTTCTTCCGGTATTTGTGTGGGTCTGCTCAAGCATCAATTTTTATAGAACATATTAAAGAGTGGCTATGCTGAACAGACCTGATTTTATTCAATTTTAAATCTTTAGAAAGAATGGGCCACAAATCAACATAAAGTCAAATTGGTCTGAAACAGTACCCCACTCTCGTTCTTATATAATCTGTTCTTTCATCCTTCCACTCTGATGCTGCCGCCTGACCAATAGCGCTGCACACATTTCAAAAGCCGATTAAAGGCCTGTTTGGATGCATCTGCTGCCAGGAAATCAGCTTTCTCCAGGAGAAGTGTAGCTGCTGAATTTGGGTCACAGGTCACCCCATGACATACCTCCGCAGACAGTGACCCTGATGACTGAGCTTGGTAGCAGCATGTTAGTCTGTAGGAAAAGAGATGGACCTTTGAAATAAGTTTTGACCAAATCAAACCTAATTTCTTAAGTTCATCTTTATTTATATTTATTAAAAAAACAAAGGCAAAGGCTTGTTTGTATTTTAGCGCAAGCCAGCTGAGGGATTGCAGAAAATACTGCAGTTCACCCTCTAACTTTACAATTGTGCTCTACTTTGTGTTGGTCTGTCATATATTATCCCAATAAAATACACCAAAGTTTGGCTTTATTCTGAAACTTGGTTATTAACATGTTATCAGGTTGTGGAAACTACTGATTGTGAAGCCACAAAGTTATTTACTCACTTCTAAAGTTTTTACTCTTTGTGTTATCATATTTCATTATTATAACCCTAACCTTAGCCCTGTCTTCACAGGAGTATACACAGGCTACAACACTCTAAATATGGCGCTGTCCTTACCTGAGGATGGAGTTGTGGTAGCATGTGACATCAGTGAAGAATACACGAATATCGGCAAACCGTTCTGGAAAGAGGTACAGTAACCATCTATTCTGATTACTGAAATACAGCAAGTGGTATTCTGGACTTAATCAAGTGTATATGCTTTGTTTTTATATTATATATTGCAAAAAGTCTGTAGTTCTATTGACATTGCTCAATATGCTTCTATGAGAAACCATTATCCAGCTTGTTGTGATGAAACAGCTGGATCTGCTGGAAGCAAGCAGTGAACTGAACCAAAGTGTATATGCCTGGAGTAAATATAAGTTTATGATTACTGATTTCCTGTATTAATCTTTGTATTTTTGCTCATAGGCTGGAGTTGAACATAAAATTGATCTCCGCATTCAACCAGCACTGCAAACTCTCGGTACAGTGCTTTAAGTCTTTGATAACATGAATTTGACAGGAATTGTACTTCAGATGTTGGGAATTATTCATTTCGTAGACACAGAAAGTCCTCATGTCATTTATTACTTTTTTACTGTTTGTTCCATATGCAGACATGCTTAAAACTCAGAAAAGTCCGTCTGGGTTGAAAGGAGTAACTCATCAGCAATGCAACCTGTTACAAACGTGGTTTAGTGCAAGTTTGAGTCTATGAATTTGAATATCTATGAAAAAGATCAAATAAACTTCAAAATGTTATTCTCATGTAGGAGCTCATAAGAGCACCAGTTATACTCTGATTGTTTAACTTAGTTTCAAATGCGTTGATACCTAAAACCCAACATAAATAACAACGGCTAAATTAGCTTCAAATAGCAGATTTTTAGTGATGAGTAGGAACAAAATCTTACATTTCTCTACATATGAGAACAAAAGGTTGGCTTTGTTGCAGCCAGCGATTATACAACAGAAACAATACTGTTTCTGTATATCTAGTTATCACTAGAGAACTGTTGGAGTTACCTCACTAGATAACTCCAACAGTAAAGGGTGAAAGACATACTACCTAAACATACACATTTTCACTAATGTTTGTGTTTTTCTTTAACAGATGAACTCCTGTCTTCTGGACAGGCTGAAACGTTTGACTTTGTCTTCATTGACGCAGATAAAGTTAATTATGATAATTATTATGAAAAGTCTCTGCTACTGTTGAGGAAAGGAGGCATCATCGCTATCGACAATGTGAGAGCTTCACTGAAAATAGGAACGTTCTTTTTCCATTTATTATGGATAATAATACATGTTTGTGGTGTTTTCAGGTGTTGTGGGGGGGGAGGGTGCTGAATCCGTCTCCCAATGATGCTGACACTGTTGCGATCGACAAGCTGAACAAGAAGCTGCACAGAGACATCCGGGTTACTTTGAGCATGCTCACAGTGGGAGACGGCCTGACGCTGGCAGTCAAACTGTAGATTTTCCATCATGTCTTTGAAACCATTGTGAGTTCTAAACTGGATAATTTTAAAGTCACATGCTGTATGAATGATATGATTTGTTAATTTTTTAGAGTTCTTGCCTGAACACAGAACTTTATGACCATTAATCTCTGAATGATGGCAAATTAATCTGATTAAAGTGAAACATTCCTTTTGAATTACACCAAGTTGCCTATTGTAATAAAATTCAGTGGAGAACACAGATTGATTTCAAGATTTTATTTTGCAGGTAGACACACGCCAACATACAGACTGCTTTTTTAGTGTTGTCTCTAAAACGGAAGAGAACTTGATTTTGATTCAATGAGGAAAACTTTAGCATTGCCAAGCAACTAAAGGCAAACTAAAAAATGTGACACATCACAATAAAATGTTCTACTGGAAATAAGTGAGGAGCAGCAAAATTCCACCAGGCAGTACAACACTACCAAAATATGCAAAGATAATAGGAGCAAGAACTTAAATAAAAGTTATATTCTACTGTGCAAAATATCAGTTGTACATTCTACATAATCACATTGCAGCAGAATATTAAGGTTCTGAAACCACTTTTGGATTGTCAAACTAAACAAGCTGGGGTAATTTTCTGTTGTGTGGGATAAAATGGCATAAGGGGAAAGTAGCTGATAAATAAATACATGTGGCTGAATCACAATGACAGGAAGTTGGTGGAAATGCTCGTTTCCATCTCATCGGTGCCTGCATATTGGGATTCTACTTTGTTTGGCCTCGTCGTTAAAATATCCGTCGCTGAGCGCGCAGAATCTGCTGATATTCTTCTGAAACGGTGGAGGGGTTCTTTACGCCTCCAGCTCCAGGCCTAGACCAACCTTGTGACCACCAGCATTGATGTTCTTCCCATCCACTAATGCTGAGAGGGTTAGCTTCATACCTGAACAAAGGGTTGTAAGTTGAATGATATTCAGTTTAAAGATTTCTCAATTGTCTTGCTTTGAGATTGTTCTTACCAGGCCGCAGGGTCTGGGTGTATCCAACTCCTACCAAGCTGGAATTATTCACCTTAGCCTGAAGGAAAAGCAAAAATTTTCTTGATTTCAAAAAAGTGAAATCCAGATCAAAGAGTGGTGCATCTCAATACATTAGATTACTGAAAAGTTAATGTATTTAAGCTAATTAGTGCTATGTGTATGGCTTCCAGCTACAGAAAACTCAAAATTTAGTCTAACAAAATCTAGAATATTACACAAGAATTAAGTATTATTTTTGATGGAGATAATTTTTAATTGTTCTATCATGGAGAAACTCCTGACTTGGCAGTTATAAACAACCTCCACAAGGAAGGTAACCATGGCAGGTTGTTCAGACTACTGCATCCTCAAATTTATTGATGGAAAGTTGAGAGAAAGGAAAAACTAGTACAATAAAGCCCAAGCAAAAGGGATAGCCACAGCTTTAAGAAGATTGTTCAGAAAACCTTGTTCAAGAAATTCACAAGTCGCTCCAATTTTAATTGTGTGTAGGTATCACAAATATATTATCACTGCTATATGAGTATAGGCAACTTCAAACTCACAAGCTGCTTGAATTGCTTTAAATATTAGCCAACTCTTCAAATACATGTAGCGATAGTCTCCGAGCCGGTAATACAATTAGCTGCATTTGTTTATTGCGATAGCAATTTTTTTAAAGAAAAGGATCAGGATGTTCAGGGAGAGCCAATAAGAAACTACAACTAATGTGTTATTGCCAAAGCAGAAAATGTAACCAATTGGAACTTTTTTTTTAATAATTCCATGTTGCTGGTATAGATTTTTTTTTTTCCCCAGGAGTTGGATTGACATCTCATTATCTGGGATCTATGTCCAAGCTGAATCATCATAATTAACATATACACACATTTTACTTTTTGAACTGAAATAAATGAACTTTTCAACAATATTTTAATTTGAGATCTACATGTAAAGCTGCACTTACTGATACTGAGGCACTAGAGTCTAACTGGTATTTAGCAGCGACTCCGAAGCGAGTGCCATTGCTGCCAGCGGTCCAGGCGAGGTTCACGGCCGTCTCCAGGTCCTTGTTTACCTTCTGATAGATAGATCCACCAAATTCTGAACCATCATTTCTGTGTCAGGGGAAAGAAAGAATGAGCACATCACTTGAAAGTTAAAAACCTTTAAATATCTACACCTAAAACAAAATCAAGACGTTAACATAATATTTGTGAATGTTATTCATTTTGAGACCTACATATTGGTGTGAAGCTGGAAGTCCCCGGTCTTGTACCCAACAGCGAAGTTGCTCTGAGTCATCTTAGATTTGGCCGAGTCAAAGGTCATCTGGTAGCCACCAAGCCAACCCTCGTATCCGACCACCGCCGCTGCATGGATAGTTGGACCGGCAAAGTCTAAGTCCACATCGACTCCAGCGTTGAGGTATTCCCGTTTATATCCTGTCTTGACTTTACCGCTCTTCTTCCTGTGGCAATACAACAGAAGATGAACACTGAGAATACACAGAGAAAAAAACTCCAGTTGAATAAGATGCAGTTGAAATCCAACTTGCCCAGTGTTGGGTGAAAATGTGTTTTCAAATTGAAGTTTCAGTCCCTTGGTGATCTGTTAAAAGGAAGAATCTGCCATAAGTAATTTAAAACCTTTTCAAAGTGGTGGAAGAATCACAAGAGGAGCAAAGTTTCCCCCATTTACCTTATCCTCAATACAGACTTCTGTACCCAGAGTGTTTTCCGTGGTCCACTTCTCTGTAAAGGTCAGCCCATACTCTGGTAACTTATACTTGGTTTCCAGAGTGCCAGTGACCTTGCTAGTGTCTATGTTTGAGGAGCCAGATGTTTTAAATTCCTGAAAGGAACATAAAAGAAAATTACAAAAAGCTGGAGACGATATAGATTGGAAAGTTTCTTTGAGGCCAGCCCTGATGGTAGTTATTTCAGAAACTACTATACATTTATTTTGAAGAAGCATAAGCACAAGAAGAAACGTTTCTGGCACCTTGCTGAATCAATCTATGGAAAAGAAAATCAATGCAAAAGAGGAGCTGATTGGTACCTGCAAGTCTACCTAATAGAGTGGCCACTCAGCGTAATTTCACAAAAAACTTAAAAAAAAAAAAAAGATGCATTGGGGAAAATAATTCTAAATCCATAGTGCAACAGTTTGTAGAACCCCTAACAAATCCTATAAAATAAATTTTGTTTTGTTTTTAGGGACGTCAAAGTTTTTAAGACTTTCTAATTCATATTCCACATTCTTCTGTGTTGTAAATTAGACATGACAGACTGATCTTGTCATAGCCACAAGACTGGACAAGGACCTATGTTGGGAGTTCATCTTACCACTCCATTTGAAGACGTGGTCTTCACATCAAGCTTAATCATTCCAAAGCCTGTAGAGACAGAGACAGTGAGCAGCTGCATCCAGTGCACACCTCCTGAAAAGTCTCATCTTGTTTCTAGTTACCATATCCTTTGTTGAAAATATCCTTTGCTGATTTCCCGAGGTCGGCATATGCTGGAGGAACTGCCATTATGTCTATTGGAAAAAGGTTTCAGAAGAGACGGGGTAGGAAAATAGTAAATAATTCATCTGTGAAATTGCATAGATGGGTTACCAAATATAAAAACTTATGACTCAAGACTTGTCTCTTTTAAACAATATCTAAAACAAAGATTTTATGGACAGCATTTCTGTCATGATACAAGCACAAACTTTAATGGATGTTATTGGGATTTTAAGGGTAGGCCAACACTATGAAGTGAATAAATGTGAAGTGAAATAATGAATTGTAATCAAACTACAGGCAGAGTTGCTTTCCATAGCCATGGCTGTATGTTTAGAATCATCATCCTACTGGAGGGAGGACTTCTACGCTAGCGTCAAGTCTTTAGCACCTCTGTAACGTTTTCTCTCAGGACTGCCTTGTATTAAGCTCCATCTTTATGATCACATTTCCTGATCCTGCTGAAGATTGGTAGCTTCACAGTATAATATTGCCACCAGCATGTATCACTGTACACATGGTGTGTCCAGGGTGAGAAAGGCCATATTCGTCAAGTGTGTGACCTATAGCTGTCCTGTCAACATATTTTCCCACCTAAGCCATGGATTTCTGCAGCTCCTCCAGAGTTACCATTGGCCTCTTAGACTTAGATGCTTCTCTGATTAATACAGTCCTCACCCTGCTTGTTAGTTTAGGTGGATGTCCATGTCCTTAGACAGCTGCAGTTATCCAGTAATTCACAATCCTGCAATACCTAATGTTAGCCTATCATATAAAATCCCAACAAAACACAGGGAAGTTTGTGTGTATCTAAAAAGTACGAAAAGGCACATAAAACCAACAATCATAAGAGACTAGATATCACTCATCATTTCTAATGAAATTTAAAAGTAATGGGAACGCAGACAGGATGAATGATTACACAGGCTTCCTTTTTACATAAATCAATTGAACAGTTTGAATAAAAGTGGACTGTCGGTATAGCTCGGGACACCAATTGACTAAGTTAAATAGTCAAGGTTAAACCGAAGTCACACCTTGTTCTCGTGTTGCCAATGTGCTACTTTTTGAACAGTAGACGTAAAATATCAGCTAGGATTATACTACAAGAAGAGCAACCGATTATTATGTTGTATTGAAATAATGTATATGGACAAATAATTTAAATTGCATTCAATCCGGATGGTTTTATTCGGACTATTTTTGTTAATTTTCGACGTTAATCAAGCTAGCTTTCGCCCATGATGATCCGCAGTCTGAGTATGTCGTTCCCACTGTTATGAAGGAGTTTCGGAAAGTGAGCCAGAGGGGGCGTTTTACAGCTTTCAAATTAGGTAACTGGTCCCTAACGAGCTTATATGTAAGCCAAAAACGACTAAATGAACGCATAGGAGCGAACTACTTACCAAGAATAACGGCTATTCGGTCTACCGGTGAGATTAGCAAAGGTTGGAGACAGCCGGTGTAAGGACGATATGGAGGAGATACTGCATAGACACCCTGTTGACCTCGGCACCGAAGGACCCCAGAATAAAGCTGTTGATTTAGCGCCTGATGAAAATCAGACGGAGATGGAAACGTTATTGCTCTTCATCTAGATAATTTAGGATTCTATTTTACGAGTTACTTAACATAAAATGTAAAATATTTTATCTTTGTTTTGAAATATTGTATGACTAATTTTTACTTGGAGGACACAGGCAGTAGAAAGATATCTAAGTCACCATGGTAACTAATATATGCTAATACGTAGCCATAATGCTGATGTGATGATTCATGATTTTAGCTTGCTTTCAAAAAATACAGATGTCCATATATATTTTTTATTTTATTTTTGTTTTGCGTTAAGTCTTTCCAAATATGTTTTTACTCAATTTTACAACAGTTTGAATTAAATTTAAAATGCCATATAAAATAAATATGGCATTTTAAATCAGTGTTTAACCGATTTAAGATGGGGAATAATAGCTGATGGGACACTCCTAAAAAGGTTATCTTTTTCTTTCTTTTACTCTAAAGACCTCAACACATCATCCCTAGAATTAATTTAACTACTAAAAAGAGTCATTCTGTGTGAAATTCTGAGTATAAATAGTGTTGTTCTGTAAAGGTCTCAGAGGTTTGTTTGCAAACATTATCAAAACCAAGGAACACACATGTCTCCAGATGAAATGTCATCTGGAGACATTTCATCTGAATGTCTCCAGATTTTCATCTGGAGACATTCAAGTTTTGAATATCTATCACACAGTGCTTTGTTCAGTCCATTATCTAAAAATGGAAAGCGTATGACAACTGCAAACCTATAAAAATGCAGCTATCCAGGTGAGAACTGCATTAATCCAAGCAGCCCAGAGGCCCATGGTAACTCTTGAGGAGCTGTAGCAGCTCACAGCCCAGGTGAGAATCTATTGAGTTGATTGAAGAATTCCCAAATCTTATATTTATAGAGTGGTGATAGAGCAATTGTTCAAAGACGCCTGATTTAAAATTGGCAAAAATTTAATAAAGACTGGCAAAAATATGAAAAAATGGGTGGGAAGTGTGGCAGACAATTAGCACTACGCATCACCTTCAATTAATCAGAATTGAAAATTGCTGTTCACATCCTCTTAACTTTAAAGTATGAAGTCATGCTAAAATGTATATTCTTACAAAGATTGAACAATAGACAAAGACAAAAAAGTTTTTTTTTCCAGTTCTTTAATGAAAGAAATGACTGACCAAAATAAGCGAGTAGGCGCTGAACACATCAACCTTTCTGAATGAAAGAATATTCTGGATTGTTCAATACGTCATGTTTCAGATAATCTGCAACGACAACATTCTCTCAATAAAGAGCACAACTCAAAGTCTACACTTAACACACTGTATTTCAAACATACAATTCAACATAACTGTAAACATTTCTTTCAATGTACATGGTTCTGCAATTGTAGAGGGGAAGTATAAAAATATCTATTGACGTTTAAAAAATAAATATACACACATACAGTAAAATTTCTTAGGGGTTAGTTTTGTATTGATTAAAGTCAAAGGAATAATATAAGAAAGCACACAAAAATTGGTCAGTCTTGTAATAATTTTATAGTGCATGGAGATTTCTTTCATCTAAAATTACACAGATATGCAGCAAGAAATCTGAAAACATTTTGATGGAGTGAAATCTCTTAATTGGCAAGGGAATACTTAAGACATATTTTAGACACAGCAGAAAAGTTTTCTTCCCAAGGATTTGGCTGATAATGACATTTCTTAATAAATTAGACCTTGTTAAACAGTGAAATAAAATGTGATCTCAGAAAATAGATATTGACAATTTCCATGCCTAAAGATCACAAATGTCAACTAACAGCATGACTTGTGTCAGAAGCTACAAAATATGTAATCCTTACTACACGAAAAAATTTCCCTCTTGCTGTGACTCCACTGTGTTCTTTTACACAACATGATTGAGCTTGCAGTGGATCTTGCCTAATCCACCTAAAAATTGTTGACATGACAAAGCAAGTTAGAGGTGGACTCCAAAACTAACAGAAGGTTTGGCTCTGAGCATCACATCGGGCGTCTTTGTCGAGGATGTCACAGTTGGCAACTTCACAAAACGAGACTAAAAATCCCAGGTGCGCCGCAGTTAATTATCCAATCAGCCGCTTCATCATGGCAGGTCTGGAGAAGGGCCAGCAGTACTCGTTGGGGACGGGCCCGTTGACGTTGCACTCAAAGAAGGAGAACATGGGGAACCAGATGCGGGCTCGCCGACTCTGCTGGTACGCCCGGGTGTTGGCCAGAGTGTGGTAGTACAGGAAGAGTCTGGTAGTGATATAAAAGGCAATGAACACGTCAATGGAGTAGTGTTCGTGGGCAGCCAGGATGAAGAAGATTCCAAAGAGGTTGAGGACCCAAGACAAGGTGTGAATGAAGTTCCAGCTTCGTGGAGTGTCTGAGCGAATGAAAAGAAGAACATATTTATTAATATTACCCATAAATGCTTCACGTTGGAGCAGAAATTGTTACAAAAAAAAAAATGGATTCCATTTTACTCCACCCCCAGTAGATACTTTGTAGAAACACATTTACCTATATATGGAAAAAAAAAAGTTTATAGAAAGTGAAAACTTTTCAGATTTTTTTTTTTTACAAAATAGCTAAAGCTCAGTCAAAAATTTTCTGATTCTCTATTGGATTTTTGTCTGGACTTTGACTGGGCCATTGTAACATGAATTTGCTTTGATGTAAACCATTTCATTTAAGCTCTGGCTGTATTTTTAGGGTTGTTGTCCTGTTGTAAGGTTAACTTATTCATCATTCCATTAAACTTTAAATATATATATATTTAACTAATTTTCTTTTAAATATTATGCTGCAAATGTTATTGCAATATTGTGATTATAATTTTGGAACCTCTAATCCCTGCAGTTCTGTATGGCGGAGGTTCTGTGATGCTGTGGGACTCTCTCTTCCAAAGTCTCTGGGAACTTTAGCGTGCATGACATCACAAACTCTCTAACATAAAGAGATTTTTAATTAAAACTGGTCAAGAATGAAACTTTTTACCAAAAACAAGTCATAATCAGGTCCATTCAGCAGGATAACAATCCAAACAACAGGATCAATTTATTTTCAGACGAGATTTTGTTACTGCAATAAGTATAAATCCATTTTACTACTTTTTATACATTTTTACCAGGGGAGCCAACAATTGTAGAGGGCAATGTACATGAAATATATTTTGTTTTACTCACATTCAGTGACAAAGAAGTTGAGCATTGTGAGGACGACAGTATGACCGCTGAACATGTAGTCCCCACATGTATGCACACCAGTCAGGCTCATCCCAAAACCACTCCAGATGGCCACGGCCCGCTGCAGTTTGGCCCACATGTCGCCATAAATCTACAATGACGGAGGAAGTGAGACCATTAAATATTGTTGTATGGAAGACAGGACGAAAATGGATGAAAAATGGGCCAATTTTACCTTTCCTGTGCACTGTAGATGCTGCCCAGGCACGGACAGGGAGGTGACAAACATGGTTACGCATCGCAGCATAAAAACTGTCCCCATCAGGCTACACATGCGTCGCAAAAGGATGGACCTGCAAGTCAATGCAAACAGGGAATTGAGCTCTGATCCAATGTCAGGCAATGTTCGTAAGTCTTTATTGTACTTTTCATCTACAAAAAGGGAAAAACAGTAGACAATAAGATAACTGCAAAACAATCTATGAGTTAAACCAGGGTAAATGTGGGAGAAAAAAAACCCAGAAATGTGTAACTTTCAACAGATAAGTTTAAAGTATTGAACTATGTGTTGATGTTGAATTAGAAGACAGTAGAAGCGGACAAACATAAGACATACGGACTAAAATCCTGATAAAAGTGTTAAATCTGTCAAAAAATAATTTTAAAAAAATCGAACACATCTACAATCTACAACTTGAATCACGATTAAAAATACAACTAAATAAATAACTAGAAAAACTATTCAAAATCCATATTAAGCCAAACTAAAGAAGCTATAACCTCCACCTTGTAGAAACCTAAACTGTTCACTGATTGATTATATTACCTGTGTTTATGCAGCAGCAGAACCAGCAACCAGATGTTACAGAGGATCACCCCACATGCCTCGGCCATAGCAAAGGCCCATGGTATCCTTGGCACGCTGTTGAAAAGTGTAAAATCTTTTTTTTTTAAAAACAAAAAATATCTGACATGCCTTCAACAAAAAATAAGAGATGAACCTATGTCGTCAACAAATAGAATAACTTTAAAAAAGCTGAAATCATTATTTTATCAGCTGCCTGACCAAAAAGACAGAACGTGCTTCTATTTTCCTTTAGCCACAAAGCCTTGCAAAGTGTTGACACTTTTTACCATCCTTGAACTTTTCCATCACTACCACAAATTTGAATAAACACTGTGAGCTGGGCCAGCACAGATTAAAACATACTGGAAATGTTTGCAAAACAAATCTAAAAGTATTTTATGCTGATTTAGTTTTATTTTTCGTTAAATCTATCACTGGGTACTTGTGTGAGATTTATTCAGCTGTAGTAACATATTCATTTATTTTAAGGCTTTGAATAGAAAACAAAAACATTTAAACACAATATGAAGAAATTGGAGTGTGGTTCAAAACTGAACACGACTGAAAACATTTACTTTCAAGTATTCTCCTTCAAGCTGCTCATTAAGAAGAAAATCATGGGACTAAATTGGGGAAATAACTGACATCAGCATGTTTTATTTCCCCAAACGCATCCTGAAGCAGCTCCCTGAAATCAGCTGTTCTCTGATCAGGCGGAGCATTTCCGTGAAAACTCAAAGCCGTTTTTTAAGAGTAGATCACACCTCAAACTAGGTCAGTTTAAATACTCTCCATGATCTCTTTGAAGCCGAGTTTCCTCATCAGGAGTTTGTCAGGACAACAATAGACGAAGACTGCAGTAGTAACATCAAAAGTATAGATTCTTCTTTCACCCACTCTGCCGCATTTCACAACTGATTATTTCTTTGTGTCAGAAATCAGGATTTGTGAGCACTAACCTGTCGAGGAAAATGTCAGGCAGTGGCGGGTAAGTGCGCATGTCGGGCACCCTTTCGTGTACTATGACCATGACAAAGGACGTGAACCCAAACACAAACACCACGTAGACGGAGCTGAGCACCGTCTTCCAGTATTCAGGATCCAGCCGCCTCATCTGCTGCTTGTGCTTCCCGTTGGTGTACTGTTGGTACTCCTCCCCCACCGGAGCCGTGTTGGTGCTGTCGCAGTCTCTGCCGGGGTCTCCGTTGCACAACCATTCCAAGTTGCTCCCAGAGCTCGACGGAGAGAGGCCGTCGAAGGGGACGCCCAACTCTTCCAGCACGTCCATGTTCTGCTTCTGCAGCTTGCGGATGGACATCATCAGCCTCTTGATGTCGCCCAGCACCTTGAGCTCCAGAGGCGGTGAGCGCAGGTCGTACTCGCTGAGGGCAAGCAGGCTGGTGCCATCCAGCCGGTGCTTGTTGCACAGGAGGTCCACGTAGTCGCAGAAGCCTTCTTCCTTTAGCCACCTGGCTACGTGTTTGGGCGTCCAGTGACGGACGCTAAGCTGGGTCATTTTCTTCTCACGCCGAAGGCTGAAACAATGAGACTTCAATGTGAACGCAAAGAATTTACTGTATCTGCAACACCGAACAAGGCCAAGAAGGAGAAGCAAAC
The DNA here is from genome assembly GCA_903066815.1 of Brachyrhaphis roseni. NCBI lineage: Eukaryota > Metazoa > Chordata > Actinopteri > Cyprinodontiformes > Poeciliidae > Brachyrhaphis > Brachyrhaphis roseni. Next base: position 51,054 of record CAEFZY010036875.1, read on the forward strand.
TGATCAGGTTATTTATAATAAATAAATAATTTTAAGAACAGACCTGGAGATTATGAGTTTCTTTCTTCCTTAAAAGAAACAACATGTCGTTTGAGTGAGATAGTAGTACTAACCCTAACCCGCCCCGACAATTGGCTGGGCCCTTGAAAACAGATCTGTCATTTAAGACTGCATTTTTGTTTTATTGACAATCTAAACATACTCAGAATAAAATTAGTTCTCTTTTTTTTTACCATTCATTTTAATAACATGTAATCCAAGGCCAACTGCTGAAGTTCAAGTTACCTTTAGACAACAACAGATTTTTATGTCAACATTACTAAAGAGGTGTTGAAAGTTAATTATTGATTGCATATTCTTAAACTGCAGAATAATAATCAAAAGATTGCTTACATAGCTTCATTTTTAAATGAAGCCATTCATTACGGTTAGTGGTATAATAAATTATACCAAAGTTCTGTATTTTTAGAGTACTGAATCTCATTACTACCTATTTAGCCTATGCAGCTGTATGTACTTTATAAGGGAAATATCATATGCCTTTTCTTGGAAACTACACATCCTTATTCCTAAAATGAACAGAGAAGTTTATCCTACGTATCAAAAGGGATACTTCAACAGAAGACTGACTTTAACATCTGTAAATATCATTCATTAATATGGAGTACATCGTCATGCTTATCTTCTCAAGTTTTAATATGAGAAGATACAGAAGCTTCTTTTATTTGTAGAGTTGAGTGACTGCTTTTCGAAATCCTCCTTCCACAACAGTTCAAATCACTGGTAAGCAAATATGATGAAGAGGAGGTCTAAGCCACCACTTCTGTTGCTCATTATTTATCCTGCAACTTGGCCTGGGCGGTCAGGTTGTATGCAAACACAGTTTTTTTCTGACAAAAACGTGAAAACAAATCAAAGCATCGCCTACGATCTATGTCTTATAAGAAATCTATCCTAGCTTAATCGAGCTAACGAACGGTAGCTTTCTCTGTACACGTTCTTAACAGTCACTCACCAGTTTGAGATGCACCTGAAGATGACACGGAGCTTCTTTACTCAGCTAACTAACCAACCGGCATCTCTCGAAAACTAACCGACACCCTGTTGGCGGAGCATGAAGTAACATGAGCTTGGAGGAAATCATTTTGGCCAAGATTCACGCTGACTAGCTTACCGTTGACAAGCCAGTGCGCTAATGTGCAGAATAGATGCGCACTTAAAAAAAAAAGAAAGAACATTCGCTCAAGCTGATCAACACTGACACCTGGTGGTCAAAGCTGATACTGCAGCGTTTTTTCCAGCATCAGTGTTTCTGTTTGAAAATGTTGTAATTTAATGATTTTTTCTTAACAGTTGGGATAGTGTTCTGAGGTTTAAAAACTTTATCATATCCAATAAAACTCCTTGTCATTGTGGAAAGGGTTTTCTTTTCACGCAGGTAGCTAGAAATTAACTACTACTAATATTATAGGGCCTAATTTTAGATATTGTTGGCCAGAAAGCCTTCTAGTCAATTTGGATTTAAAACTATCTTCACTGTTGTATGACATTGGGCTAGGTGGATCCAGGGTTGTTTTTGAACATCTTAACCAGTTTTCTGTCCTCAGAGGTAGAGTAAAATTGGAACATTTGGTTTTATTTATTTATTTATTTATTTTAAACAGGTTTTTAAAAACAAAGCAATCAGTAGGATAGAGAAAACACATGCATACATCACTGAAAACAAAATAAGTAGTTTACCACTACTTTTCAGTTTGAAAACTGAAGTGACCACTTATTTAATTCTACCCTTTATCTTAATTTAATTAAATCTATTCAATAATGATCAAAAAATATATATAAATATAATTAACACTATGTTATAATATTCATGTGCCTGTTCAATATATTGTGCTAAAGAGTCAACAGATAAATTGTATTTCATAGACAAAGTGATTACAAACTAACTCTCATAACAAGACAAGAAAATCTACTTTTTGACCACTCAAAGCGCTTTACACTAGAGTCACAGTCACCCATTCGCACTCACAAACACACACACATTTATACACCGATATGCAGATCGGTAGGCAATTTGGGGCTAAGTGCCTTGCCTAGAGGCACTGGAATCGAACCTAGAACCTTCCGATTGCAAGATGACCACACAGCCACAGTCGCCCCACTTTAGTTTTTTTCTTTGATTAAGAAAGTCTTGTGAATGTATATAAAAAATTATAAAATTAACAACAGTATTATAATTTATGTATTCTGTCGCTCATTTACTTATTTCTTTGTTTTTTGTACTGCAATAAAGTAAGTCATTAATCACAGTGGTCTAAACCTGATATTAAGAAAATAGGTCAGTGTTTTAATTTTAGAACAGAGCCACCTGTCTATGTCAGTACTAACATGGCTGTAGTAAAGCCTCAACAGTTTGGAAATAATTTTTTTATCCTCAGGGAATCTAGAGAATAAATCATCCGAAGTGGTAGTTTTCGGAGTAGTATTTTAGTGAATATACATTTAATATTTGTGTACACAGAATTCATCAAAATGCAGGATAAAAGCAGTGCAGTTTCTTGTGTCACTGCCTCTCTAAAAGAACTGCAGGTGGTTTTGTATGGAGGTAAGAGATTTGGGAACCATGTGGATGAAGTTTGGCCAAACCTCTACATTGGGGACATGTAAGTGTTAACTTCCATAATATTCATTTCTCATCCAGTCCCGTGCCAAATATTATGGCTGCTTGCTTTCTCCTCAGGTCAGTTGCCAACGACCGCTACAGTTTGTGGAAGCTGGGAATTACTCATGTTGTGAATGCAGCTCATGGGAGGATGTACTGTCAGGGAAGTCGTGACTTTTATGGAGCCACAGTGGAATATTATGGAGTCCCTGCTGATGACTCACCGAGTTTTGACCTTTCTCGCTATTTCTTGCCAACTGCTGAGTACATTCACAACTCACTCAACACGAATGGGGGTAAATACCTATCAAGTTGACTTAGTTTCATTATTTAAGAGAATAACAATAATGTCCTCCACTTTAATTTATTTTCTTCTACTGTAGGTCGGGTGTTAGTGCACTGTGCAGTCGGAGTGAGCAGGTCTGCCTCACTGGTGTTGGCTTACCTCATGATCTACCATTCTTACACCCTGCTGGAAGCCATCAATAAGGTCAAAGAGTGCAGGTGGATTTTCCCAAACAGGGGTTTCCTAAAGCAGCTGTGTGCTTTGGATCTGAAACTACACAGTACTCCTGCTAATGGGACTTAAGACATCAGTTCTCTTCAGGATGAGTGATGCTGTGTGTATCTGCCAGCAGAGGTAGACACAAAGCTGGCCAGGGGCAGAAACAAACTAAGCTGCTGCAGGGTGCCTCCAGGCCAGCAGGGGTCCCCCAAGAGTTCCTCAATTCTCATGCAGATGTTTGATATTTGTTTATCAAGAGTAAGCTTCTTTGTCATTTGTCCTAATGATTTCAAAATAGACAAACTGGTAATCTATATTATTATTTTCATTTTAGAAATGTAATTCCTTTTAGATTTACGTGCATTTTGAAAATTTGCAAGTTGTCATCACACAGCGGACAAACTTCATGATGAGTTCAGTTACTTCTGCAATTATACGCATGCTGGAGTCACAGCAGTTGTAAATGAATCTAACAAGTAATTACAGGTTGCAATTTCTGGGACACACGACTAATTAAACTCGTTCCCTCTTGCTTGACTCCACTGAGTCTGCTTGACACACAGAACAACAGAACAAATGTGTCGGTCAGTGAAATACTCTGCAGGATATGTCTGGCTTTCTGTCTGTTGTCATTTACATGGACTTTCTGAAATGCGGACTACTGATGAGGTGAAAAGCTGTCTGTTGTTTCCAAGTCGATCACATCAGGGAGGAAGTGACTCAGGATCATTAATGCTCTTCACCTGAGTAGTGCAGAAAATGAAGCAACAAAAGGGGCACCAGAATTTGATCAACTCGAAAAAATAAAACCTCTTTACGAGGAGGTGAGAGAAGCCTGCACCCAAAACTACCACCCTCTCCAGGAGACCAGCATTGGTGAGAATGTTTACCTCAAAAGGAAGGGTTATCTTCAAGCAAAGTTGAAGGGAAAGCATGTCTTCAGGGACTTCAATTGTTTTCTTTCATACCTCCAGCTATAGATACACCTGGGACTTCTTTGTTTATGAGGAGAAAACAGCACTAGAAAAGGTCTCAGTTATGATTCTTCGACAAGGCTTATAAAAACGTCATTGCTAGGCAGAGGCTTCAAATAGTTTGAGGACAATTTTCACACCAGTCCCATCCTATTCCAAGATTTTCTATAGCAGAGGATCGGGGTGTGTTACCTTAAGTCAAAAGGCAACGCCCTTGCTCCTAGACCTCCTCAAGGCAGCATCTGTTGGCTTCACTTCAGCTCACTCCTTTGTCCAGTACCTAGATACCTGCGATGTCTTCCTTCGCTCCACCATCCACACAACAGTTACACAGGAAAGAGAAGGATAGCAGTGGACACTGAACAAAGGACATTCCAATTCCTCCTTTCATCAAAGATTATTGGACATATTCAGGTGCAAGGGAGGAGTAGATGCAAATCAAGATCTCCACAAAATCCAGAAGCAGTATAGAACGTTTTTCTATCACTTTTTTTGACATAGCAATTGTGAACATCTTCCTTCTCTTCAAAGAGCTCTGCTCAGCTGACCATTCATGTGACGTTCTTTTATAGGAATATCACAGACTTTTAATGAGGTCAGTAACATGAGCTCTAATTTCTACAGCTAAAATTATGTTGTAGGAACGTCTCAACCAGGGTCAGATCAGTCAAGATATTCATTGATTCAAAAAATATTTCATCACACTTTATACACACTTAGCTCGCTTTATTTTCCTCAAAAGATTAAGATTTTAGCATTTGTGCTATCACTGAAGGGGGAAGATTTTATGTTGAATGGGAAATGTTTGCTAAATTGTTGCTGTAATACCTAAAGGTAGTGAATTTGTGTGAGGGTGACCATCATTAAGCACTTCTCTAGTTCCATTCACAGTCTTATTTTCTCTCCTGAGTTCAGGGAGCTTAATTTAAGAAATTTTACCATTCAGCAAGTACCAAGAAAAACATTTGTGTTGTCACCTTTTTTCTGGTTTTGACCAAATAAGTTAGGCTTCATAATGCTGTCAGCAGATGGTGGTATAGGCTTTAATAAGCTTAGCTGTGACAGAAAACCAAAGTTTGTCAAGAAAGAAAACTAGAAATTTGTGCATCTAATGGCATAATAATGGCTATATAGTGACTATTTATTGCAAATTAATCCAAAAAAAATAAACAACCCAATAAAAGGTTTTATCTATTTTGCTTCATAAATAATAAATCACAAGAATTAACCTGTGTAATTTCTTATTATGTCCTACCTCTCTAAATACAAAAAAGCTATTTCAAAGAGCTCCTTAGAAATTTGATCACCTTTTAAAAAATGTTTTGAATGTCAAAATAAACTTCTGTCATCATTCACAAGCAATGTTTGTGGATTGTTTTGGTTTCTTATTTATAACCCCTTATATGCCAGCTCTAGTGAATAAAATATATATTTCTTTAACATTCAACAAGTTGTTCAAGGTTATAAAAAAATTTAATTGGACTCAGGACAGTTACATTTTAGTAAAGTTTACCTAAAAAACAAAACACAAAACGGATGGTAATGTTGAATAATTATCTCATTCTGTTTCTTACTTCTTGGTAGGAAACAACTAGAACTGTTACCATCTGTCAGAATAAAAAAAACTGAAGCAAATGGCAACATTTGCTCCTTAAGATCTGTGAATCTCATTGCTAATAATTTATTTTTGAGAAATCCTGTTTTTGCAAGGCAGCTCAGGTACAATGTTGTTCTAAGAAACACAATTTACGAAACACATTTGAACATGGGTTAACTGCATATATCCTACATTAGTGGTGGGAACTGTCACATAACAAATATGAAACAAAAGCCTGCCTTTAAATAATCCGTTGATTACCTTCAGGTCAAAAATTACCCACAGACATTTTTTGACCAGCACTAGCACTGAACACGTTCCACTAACATTTATGATCCAACAAAAGGAAAATTAGGGCATTTAATGGAGTTACAGTGATGAAATAAAGTTTTCTTTCACTCACTCTGACAGTTAGAATGAGTTTAACCTGCAACCTGATAAGAGTTAAACATGACAAGCACATGTGTAAGCTTGTTTCACTTTTTTAAACCCAATTTGCTGCGATGTTTGCAAGACAGTATTTAACAAGCCACATGACACAAAGTGATTCTGTTCAATAAATGCTGAGTTATATCCAATATAAGCAGTGCTCTTTAACAGTTTGACCATAATTATGCCCAATTATCACTGCTTTATAGAATGATTCATCACTGAGCGAGGCTGATTAAATTAAAGTCCCATGGCGGTGTGTGAAAAGCAGAGTCCCTGCTGCAGCGCGTGTTGCTCTGCCCTCTGCATGGGTAAGACTACACGCTAGGCTAAGCACCAAATTGGGTAACTGTCCAGCGACAGCACCTGCTGGAAATGATCATCCCGAGCTGAAGAGAGACTGGGACTGCTTTGATAACAACAAACACTTTGGCCAGCAATCGATCCAAGACTGGACTTTTGGACTTAAAATGCCAACTGTGAAAGACAAGGCAAAAGAATATCCAACTGTGAAGGACCTGCAGAAGGTTTTGGACGCTTGTAAGCTACACCTCCACCAAATTGATGAAGTATGGCCAAATATATACATAGGAAATGTGTAAGTAGTATTTAATTACATTTTTTTTATAGGATGGCACTGCATCTATACAGGTGCATTTAGAAAATTTGAATATCATAAAAATTTGTTTCAGTAACTGAAAAAGTGAAATTCATGTCTTATATAGCTTCATTACACAATGAGTAACATTTTCAAAGTATTTATTTCCACTTATGTTAATGATTCTACTTTAAAGCTAACAAAAATGGAAAATTATGTCTCAAATATTAGAATAATGCATAATTCCAATAAAATGAAGTCATTCAGAAATGTTATGCCCAACATGAAAGTGAGGAAGATTGCTGACTTAATAATTGTCCAGCAGACGTTCAATGACAAAACCCACAAGGAGGGTAAACCATAGTGCACTGTGCATATTAATGGAAAGTTGACTGGAAGGAAAACCTGTGGTAGAAAAGGGGCACTGCAACCTTAGGATGAGAAAGTGATATTCAAGGTTTTGGGGGAAATACTCATGGCGTATCAAGGTGTGGAGTTGCAATTGTTGCCTTTCTTACTTGAAGAAAAAGACTGGAGTGGTCTAAAGTCCCCTTTACAGATGAAAGTACATTTTTCATTTCATTTGAAATTCAAGATCCCTCATTCTGGAGGTGTGGTGGGGAAATAGTGAGGTCCAGTGTGAAGTTTCCACTGTTAGTCCCTTTGTGTTAAAAGAGAATCAATCCTTTTATATGTCACCACATACTAGCGCCCCTAAATAAATTACTCAAACCAATCAACTGGCCTTCTGTAGGTAAAAAAAAAATGCATCAGTTGGCATTATGAACTAAATTTTACTGCTTTGGAATATATTAAAATGAAATAGAATCTTATAAGATTAAACTGTTTATATTTCTGTGTATAAAAATTGGGCCTGTTAGCGTTGTAAACTGCTATGAGATGATGTTTGTTGTGAATTCGATCTCTTTATTTCTTTTATACAGAAATAAATAAAGAGATTGAATTGATTAGTTGAGCCATGTTATGCTAGTGTCAGTCCAATGTGTGTGATCAAGTCTAATGTCAGAGCGGCCATCTAACAGGAAATCTTTGAGCACTTTATGCTTCACTCTGCTGACAAGCTTAATGGAGTTGCTGATTTCATTTTCCAGCAGGACTTGGCACCTGCCCACACTCCTAAAAGTGCCAATATTTGATTTAGTGACCATATAGTATCTCTGTTCTCGACTGGTCAGCAAACTGGTCTGAGCTGTATTCCATAGAAAAGTAGTTGAGTATTGTTAGGAGAAAAATGAGAGACACTAAAGCAAATGGTATAAAGTTGCCTATGGAGAATCTATGGAGTTTAGTTCAAGTGGTTAAGTGCTGAGTATATATACGTATACTGTATATATACACTATACAGTAAAGGTAGTTTTCAGTAAGCCATCATTTCTGCATAAGTCCTTTTTTTATTAGTGTGATATTATTGTTACAACCCCTCCCCAAGACCACTAAGAGTAAATTCTGGCACTGGGTGTGACACAAAAATCAGTAATCTAAACCAGTGTTTTTCAACCTTTTTTGAGCCAAGGTACATTGTTTTCATTGAAAGAATCACGAGGCACACCACCAACCAAAA
>CAEFZY010036880.1:0-43469 GCA_903066815.1 Brachyrhaphis roseni
AAAATAACATGTGATATGATATAATGATGTGTAAATTTCCACACATAAGTCGCTCCGGAGTATAAGTCGCACCCCCGGCCAAACTATGAAAAAAACTTCGACTTATAGTCCGGAAAATACGGTAATACGGAAAAATAAAAATGAATGGATGAATATTTATAAGTTAACAAGTTAAGTTATGTAAATAAATCCAAACAAATAAATAAAGCAACAAATAAATGAAAATGAACTAATAATGAATAAATGTGAATAGTATCTGAAATTCATGTTTCCAAAAATGGAGGAAATAAAGAACAAAGTTGTGCGAGACATGAGCGAGAATAAATCAGTTAAAGGAAATTAACAAGTGAATAAAATTAAGACATTTAGTAAATTGATGCCACTTTTTGTTTTAATAAATTTAAAAAAGGAAACTGAAGAAAAATTAGTGAATTAAAGTTAATACAAAATTGAAACTGAACAAAAGACATGAAAGTAAAAAACCAAGAATAAATAGAAATCTATAAACTAACCAAAATGACCAAGAATAATTTGAAATTAGCAAATTAAATGAGAATTAGACTGAATGCAGAAAAAATATTTAATGAATAAAAATTAAGACCAGGAATAAATGACTTAATTAAAAATAAAATTAACAATAACATTTTATTTTGTGAGAATCAAAGAAGTTCATTAAAAAAATTATTGAGGTTAAATTAATAAAAGTGAATAAACAAAATGGAAGTTGACAAAAATATAAGCAGGACGAAATAAGGAATTAATTTAAATAAATGAAAAGGACGTAGTGAAAGTAATAAAATATAAATTCTAAATAAGAAAATAATGAGATTTAACTGAACAAATAAGGACTCCTAGAATATATAATATAAATAAATGAATAAATATTGAGAATGAATGAAAAATAATAATAATAGACATGATTTAAACATTAATATGGACGGTTTTGTGTTTTCAGCTACTCTTTTTGCCAGCCTCCTCATCCGACCGCCGCCCAACATGGTCAGCAGGCAGTCGGGTCAGGACCGACAGAAAGCCATCAACTTCATCCTGGGGTTCCTCATGTCTGCAGACGACGACTAACCACCGGGTCACCGACCCGCTTTTTATTTCACTAAACCGCTCACCAACTCGGCCATCACAGGCTGCAGAGACATCACTTTCACCTCAGCAGGCATCGCGTTTTCGATGTGGGAAGAGTTTGAACTGACTTACTTTTTAACGACTTAAAGGACGGAGACTGGCCCTCGCCGTCTGCTAACTCTTTACGGGAAGACACTCATGCCAAAAAACAGTGAGTGGAGAAACTGTGGAAACACTATCCAGAGAGACACGCGAAACGCAGGAGTGGCGGTAAATAATAGTGTTAATCATTTAGTCTGAAATGTACGGGAGAAGATTAGGGCCACCAAAAAGAAGGTAAAATTTTAATTATTAACTCAGAATTTTGACCTTTTTTTTTTTCTTTTTGTTTTTACAATTCTGACCTCCTTTCTGAAATTTGTTCAGGATTATTTTTATTTTTTCTCTCAGAATTCTGATTTTTTTTCCATAGAATTCTGACTTTAATCTCTGAATTCTTTTTTCTGAGAATTCTTTTCTGAATTCTTTTGTCTCTTTCTCAGAATTCTGACTTTAAACTTAGAATTCTGGCTTTCTCTGAGAATTTTTTTCTGAATTCTTTTGACTTTTTTCCCCTCAGAATTCTAACTTTAAAATCAGAATTCTTTTTTTCTACGAATTCTCAGAATTCTTTTGACTCTTTTTCACAGAATTCTGATCTTAAACTCAGAATTATAGTTCTGTCAGTTTATGTCAAAATCCACAGAAATTAGGTCAGTTATGTTGTTAGAATATGAAAATGATCACATAACTTTTTCTTCCTTGTTTTATGTTGTGTAAACCTTCACTCTTGGAAATACTGTCCCAAAATTATTTGGTAGATTTGCGTTTTATAATTAGGTTTGCCTAATGGTGCATTTAGGCAATTCTGATTCTGAGAAAAAAGTCAGATTTTTTTTTTTTAATGGCCCTAATCTTCCTCCATAGGAATGAGATAAATATAGTATTTAGTTACTACGAATGTTTGTGCTTAAGTAACGACAATCATTTGTTGCTGTATTTTAGCTGGGGAGACAATAGAGTTTATTAGCTAACACATCGGTTGTATTTTAACTGTTATTTATATATTTTTTTCTCCTGCGTTTGCAACATTTGATTTTTTTCTTTTTACTGCAGTTTGGTTTACTTTTGTACCAGTACTATGAAGAACAACCTAATTAAAGTTGGCCACAGACATTCTTCAAATTGGTATCAAATGTTTGTACAAAACATTTTGTGTTGCTATCATTTTGAAGATATTAATACGTTTCAAGAGGTCATCAAAGGTCAATCAGCCAGTCTACATTTACAAAAACAAACAAAATATGGCATCAATCAACTTTGCTACTTTTGTGCAGTTTTTTTGTGCTGTTAAAAAATGTTTCTAGAGATCAGACGTTAACAAAACCAAACAAAAATTATATAATTTTTTTTGTATATTTGTGTCGCTAAACATTTTGTAGCACAGTTGATTCACACATAATTTGCATTTTTGTAAACGGAGGTTGACCTTTCAAAAAATGTATTGCTATCTTTAAAATTATAGCAGATTTTTCCTGCACTAAGGCTTGACACCAATTTCATTTAATTTCAGTTTCATTCAGGTCAACAAACACCGTATTTTTGTCATGTTTTTCCCTCCGTACATTCAGTTCTGTCAGCCTGACAGACAACAAATTTATCACACTAAACCTCCTGGCCGAGTGTAGAGCCGCCCTCCCAGGGTTTTGATGTCTCGATGTAAATATGAACGTTTTGTGTTTCATGACTGTCTGTTGGTGAGATTTTGTGACGTTGTCTCCTGTCAGCCATTACAGTGGTACTGTGTATATCTGTGTTTGTTTACATGTCCTCCCACATGTCTCATACAGTCGCTGTATCGTGCGTTTGCTGAGTAAAAGTTCTTCTAAGTGCTGCAGTGTTTCCTGGGAGCAGATGTACCAAGATAGAAGCGCTCATTTATATACGGTTTTGTACTCCGGTCCCAGCTGTGCCACTGAGGATACTATTTTTTCGCTTCCAACTCTTGCAAAACATGTGGTTGTAGAAATAAGGAACTTTTCCCCCCTCAGTTTGTTGAATGTTTCCTCTTTAACGGTTTCTCTCGACAAACGTCAGCTTTAGTTTTCACAATCATGACACTCATTTCCTCCGATCGGCATCTTGAGTAACTGATGCCCGGAAAACCCAATTGCAAAAAAACATTAAATATTAAGCTACGGAGACAATAAAAACACACTTTAGCGTGAAAACTATAATTGAAACATTAGTGTGAGTTTTGCCAAATGGTTGCTTTTGCTTGAGGAAATTGTAGAAAGACGAACCGTCATCATTAGCAAGAAAACGTGATTGAACAGTTTTAAATTTTGAATGCAACTCTAACGTCAGCTGATGTCTTTTTGTTTTGTTTCATAAATTTAAGGTACATTTAACAGCAACTTTAATGTTTTTGGGTACTTTTTAAGTTATTTAAGATGAATAAAACTACATGAAATGCCATTGTCATGTTTTCAACTTATTTTTATTGATGCAGCCTGGTAAACCCCCCCAGAAAACCCCAAAAACAAAACAAAATACAACCAGCCCCTTGTTCTACGCTTTGATTTTCATTTTGTTTTATTTAATTCACACAATAATAAATGTGAATTGTTCATGGAACAACTAAAAGAAATTTTGCATGAAAAAGCAGAAAACATCAAGTTTATTTGCATCACACATTTCAGATACAAGACTGTTCAGAGTGCTTTACATCACAAAATAAAATAAAACGTCATGAATAAACGTATATATTTGCTCCTATTCACATTAGGAGAAAATGAGCTTTTCCAGCTCTGAAGACAATTCTGGAAATATTTCAAATACATAAAATATCAACTTATTCAATGGCGTATCACTTCATAATGATTTTCAAATTTCTATTAGATACAGAAAGAGATTGTCAAGATTGTTCCATAAACGTTTATTGAAATGCATCTTTACATTTTGAAAATCTTAAGTTGTATTTGCTTTCTCTTTAAAAAATCAGTTTTGAATATTTAAAAATGTGTTTGAATCACATGTTGGAAAACAAATTTATGCGTTCTGTAGATACATTTTAGAATATTGTACTTATTGATTCATGAAGTTTCAGTAAGTTTATCTGTAAAAATTGAAAAATTATTTCTTGCTGCAGGCGCAGACTGTTGAAGTTTTACATTTTAAGTTTGCCGATACTGTACAAGAGTACCGGAAATTGCACTGTGAAGCTTGCCGGAAATTGCGTGCGCTCTAAACAACCGTCCTCCACTCCGAAGAGAAGTGCCGATCCGAACAAGATGGCGGTCAGTGTTGAAGTCCCGAACCGAACAAGATGGCGGTCAGTGTTGAAGTCCTGATCCGAACAAGATGGCGGTCAGTGTTGAAGTCCCGATCCGAACAAGATGGCGGTTAGCATTAATTCAATATTTGGAACCACGGACCGAACGGCTTCGTTCGCTTCCTTCGCCGCCATTGCTAAAACTACAGGTACACCACAAATCTAAAACGTTATTTTAAAATACCATGTCATGGCAAAAATAAAGCTTTGACCACATTTTTATAAAGCTTTTTAGGCGGTAAAAATCACATAAACATACATCGCAGCATCCTGCAGGGACTGGATTATTAATGGTGGGAGGCGGAATAAAACCCAATAACTGTCCAGTTTGATTTAGTAGCTTACTCCTCGGGTACGTGTGAAGTCCTCTCTGAATGACGTTCATGCTAAAAGCAGTGAGCTTCACCTCGATGCCACATTCACATTCCCTGCGGTTATAAAGCCCTGTTTGGCGCGGCTGACGCCATTTTCATCCCGACCCGATCCGGAGCCATGGCCATGCTCAGAGTGTCTTCATACCGCCGGCTGTTTGACGACGACAGGCGGAGTCCTAACGGAGGGCCGAGGCTGCACCAGGCCTCCAGGTCAGGGTTCATCACATCGTTTATTATGTTATAGTATAACATGGGAAAAATGTGTTAAATTTAAGTAAAAGTTAAATAATCTGCCAGTTGAGCACCAACTTCTATATTAAAGAATTGTTGACTTAAAACAAACTCCTATGTTTTGCTAAAAAAAGAGTTCATTTTAAGTTAGTTTTGTCTTTATTTCAAGCACTAGAAATTAGATAAAAAACATTTGGTAAGACTTTGTGTTTACACGCAGTCCTGCATTAAATGAGACTATAAATATCTGAATGTTTGTTTTGAAAAATGTATTAAGGAAGTATATAATATCAAGCTCAGAATGCAAATACTTAACAGGAAGTTTTAATAACATGGTGGAAACAAAAGCCTTTTAATTTAATAGAAACACTGTTAGTCGAGGTTTTTACGTATAACAAACATCAGATTTAGATTTTTGCTTCTTCAGTCCAGTTTCTGTGTTATTTGCTTTTCTTGCAGGTGTGCCTCTGCTGACAAATGTGGCTGTGATAAAATAGACTTTGTTGCAGCCAAAGCTCTGAACAAAGCGGGTCTGGACCGGTTCGTCCAGGAGCGGACCTTCATGGCAGCCCTCAACGACCGGCTGGTCAAACTCATTGAGTTGGTGTGGAAAGACATTAAACTAGAGATGCACTAATCCTCATTTTCATTTTCGATACTGGTACCAATATCTGAGGTTTAGTATCTGTCGATACGATCCGATACAGAAAAGCACTTCAATTGACTTAAAATGCTTATTTTTTAATAAATAGACAGAAATGTACTGAATTACAAATTTATGTACCAACTCTGCATCAGTACATCAAACATGTAAAAACAACTTTAATTTGTTTAGTCAGTGCAATTAGGAGTAAATAATAAACTGAACTGACAAAAACAGGTTTACTGTTGCAATTAATCACATTTAAAAAAAAAAAAAGCTCAATAATTTCCATTGGTCTGATTTATTATTTTTCTCTTTTCTCCATTTCTACCAAAAACTGGATGATAAAAGTTTTCAGTCTGTTGATTTAATCTTAACTAACCTTTTCTTGAAAGATAATTTTGTTTACAGAAACTTAATTAATTTTATTTGTTGTTTCTCTTGTTTTGTTTATTTATTTTGGGTATTTAAAATGTCTTCCACTTCCAGTGTTAAGTGTTCGTTATTATTATATTACTTGAAAATGGTCTGAAACCAACAATATTGTTTATCGCAATAACTTCTGGGACAATTTATCATTTATTATCTTGATCAAACGTTTAAAAATAAACTTCTACAAACCTTTCAAATGGTTCAGATAGTTCAGTTAGGATTTGTAAGTATAATGTAAAATCACAGCATAGAATTAGACTGAATAGATCTGCCATTATTGATTGGAGAAACTGTCACCAATACCTGATCTAGAACTTTTCTCAATGTCAGAACCAATACAGATATTAAAATCGGATCGGTGCCTCTAATCAGCTTAGAAACCTTTTTTGTTCTCTACTGTGTTTAAACTAAACTATTATAATATAAATATTATACTCCGTTGCCTTCAGGCTCACTGTCTGGAAGAGGAGAACGGCTCTCTTGAATGCCAGATTGCTGATCTGGAGGAAAATCTGAACGGTCAACCCACCTCCACCACAATCACCTCCATTGCAGCGAAACCGAAGTTCAGCTTGGAGGCAGTGGTGGAAAAACTGCGCAGGCAGAGGGTAGGGTGTGTCTGCTGCTTGTTGGCGAGGTTTTCTCACCTCCTATTCCCTCCTGTCCACTTCAGTCAGAACCTATTTCGGTTCTGTCCGTCTTTTGACTGCAGGATGAGATTATTTGTGACACAGAGGAGCTGAAAGAAGAGCTTGAATGTCTCCAGAAGGAGTTTGAAAAAACTGCGCATCAGAGGATCATCGTCCAGCAGGGACAACAAGATGCTGCTGAGGTAAAATTTGTTCTCCCTTTTGTAAAATGTCAGACTTTCTTTTGCTGAATTTCTAAAACAAAAGAAAAACATAAACATCTGAGGTATCGTAGAGCCCTGAAGATACATAACGAATGTGATTTAATTAAAGCTGCATTAGATAGATAGATAGATAGATAGATACTTTATTGATCCCCATGGGGAAATTCAAGGTCCCAGCAGCTTCAGACGTAAACAAGACAATGTAACTTTTATAAAAATATATGTTTTTACATATTTGTTGAAGCTGTCATTATGTTGTGACAGTATGAGACAAATAATCTGTGAAATAAATCAAGCTCCTCTGCTTTCTCCCAGTGCTAAAAAGAAACAACCAATCAGAGCCGGGGGGTGGGCCTTAGCGCTGTCAATCAACTCATGTGTGTGCTGAAATCCTTTAATGTCCATGGTAACCATTCAGCCGTTGAGGCGCATCTCCTGCTGCAGTTTCCATAGTTTCTGTCTTACAGAGAAACCGTCGCCTGTAACTCCCCTGCTTTGCTCTTCCAGACTAGCCAGCAGCAATTAGCAAACCCCCGGGTGAACTGTGCATCCACTGAGCTCATTAAACGAGCTACTTCTCAGAGTAGCTCTAGTAAAAGCATTGTTAAAGGGTTAATACAGGAGCCATGTTGTGATGACTTCCTGAAGATGGAGTTTCAGGAAGAGTAGGAGTTTCTTAAAGAGACAGAGGCTCAATTTCAAGATATTAAATTATGGAATTAAATTTCTTTGTTATATTTGATCTGTGCAGCATTTAACTGAAGGTAACACTGATTGTGATACAAAATAATACTATTTGGCTGGAAAACATCCAGTTACTGTTTAAAAAACCCCCCTAAATATTAAAGTTTATTTCCTTATCAGGAGTGATAGACCTGAGTTCTTCAAACAAAACAAATGTCATAATAAAGTGGTCTGAGTTTCTGTAACGGACTCCTAATTTATAAGAGCTTTATTGTGTTTTAATAATGAAGGAAAAAATGTCACTAAAGTGTTATTTTAATATCACTTCTGGTGTAATATTGTAGCTTGGCCACTAGGTGGAGGTGTTGTCAAACGTTTCAGCCGCTGTGAATCAGCAGCAGCAACCTGTAGTTGTTCAGCAACCAAACCATCAACACAACTCCTCCTCTTCCTCGCACCAGGCTGAAGTAATCATCCCGCAGCTGGACCAGATGTGAGCGCGGCTTTGATTCCTCCCTTACAGATGTAACACATTTCACGATGCTGCAGCGCCCTGATGCCGCCGCTGGCTCCATTCTGCCGCTCTCAATTGGTTGCAGCTGCAGGGCGACAATATTCGGTGGGAAAATCTGGCAGGGAAGTAGATGAAGAGCAGAGATGTGGAGGAGAGGAGAGAGCGTTGGACAGATTAACCCACAACAAGCTCAACTTCCCTCCAAAGAAAAAAAAAAACATGTCCGGTTTTATTATTTTGCACCTGTTTCGTGTCATGACTCACAAATTCAGCCTAATTTTCTGTGTGGAAGCAAACTGTGAAAACGTCACAATTTCAGACTAAAAACTGGTAAAACCAACATGTAAACTGAACCAATAATTAAATTTAATGAACCCAAATATCACTCTGATCTGCAAAATGATGCCTAGTATCAGAGGTGGGCAGAGTTCACAAAAACTGCACTAAAGTAAGAGGAAAGAGAAACCGGCCAAGAAATTACCCACAAGTAAAACGTATTTGGTAAAAAGTCAAGTACTGAGTAACTGATCAATTTATCAATCATTTAAGAATTACATCATCATATAAATACTCTGTTTGGGTGTCGCTGTCCAACCAGGTGGAGGAAAGTCGAAATGTTAAATGTTCTGCCGAAATTCACCAGAGTTTTGTGACTCAAATTCAAGCAGAGGACAGTTTTACAGATTTACAAACACAATCCTTAATTCTTCAGGTATTTTATTTCACCAGGCACAATTTCTTTTTTTTTTCCATTTTCCCAAAGAGGTTTCTTGTGTGCAAATATAAAAGCCGGCACTCCGACTGCATTAATCTTAAAAGGAAGTATGTGAGCCGAGACCCCCTGCTGCTAAATGTATCAGGAGCTTTTGTTTCTACCTCTCCTCTGCAATGCGGCGTCTACTTCCTGTTCAGTGAATTTAACCAAATTCAGACGAGCTACTGAAGCAAAAATAGATTCTACAGCGAGTCTTTTTGTGTTTTAATGAAGAGTAGACTCAAACTTTCCTCCTTCTGATTGTCTCTGCAGGCAGTCGATGCTGTGACTGCAGAGTGTTTGGCTCTGAGGGACCAAGTGGCCGTCTATAAGGAACAGCTGGCCGACATGGAGACCCAACTCAAGATGGTGAGACAAATCAATCAGAAGACGCAGAAAAATATTAGAAATGAAAAACTACTTCTGTGGTGACAAACTCCAACCTTCAGTTGATTTTCTGACTCAAAGGCTACATTCACACAGCAGGCTAATGCGACTTTAATACGTTTTTTCCTCTACAATCCTCATCTTTTCAATCCCCAAAAATCAGATCTTTGCCTTTCCTATATATGGGAATAATTTGGATCTGGTTGTTTCCAAAGCTCCAAGAGTCGCATTTTTATGGGGTAATTTTTCTGCCATAATCCAAGAGCACATACGTTCATTTTGAAAGCAGGACTTCGTGTTTTTCTTCTCAAAACTTGTAGCGTATACTCAAACCTTTCTCCTTGTGCTCTTGCAGAACAAAACGTTTTCTGCTTGGTTTTGGAACAAAAATGCACCGTCGCCTAGCAACCTCTCAGCCAATAGAATGAAAGTGTTGTACTAGGTGCGTTTGTTTCCTTGTAGCGGATGTGACAAAAATCACCTCATCAACTTTTTTCCTGCAATTCTGACTATATAAAAGCAAAAATAAAATATATAAACACTTGATCACTTTTCTGTTCCTAACACTAAATTGTTCAGCTTCAAATAATCTGACTGTGCACAACTTGGTAACCTAAAAACACATTTAAGGAATATCATTAAAATAGATCGTTTTTAAGGCCGTTATTGGGTAGGTTCCTCTAAAAACTAAAAATTAAAAGACAAAAATCAAGATAAAGCCTCGGTGGAAGTAAAACTTTCTTCTTCTTGTCTCGTTTCCTTTCATCATGAATCAACATCCTGCAGATTAAAGGAGAAAATGAGAGAGTAACCGATGAGCCAGACGTAAATAACAGATCAGTTTCCTTCTGGGGGTTTCCACTTTTAATTATTTGGGAATCTTTTTCAAATTTCTGTTCTTCATAGCAATTATGGATTTTTTTCTGCAAAGCTAAAATGCTATAAGTTTGTATAAAAAAGTGTTTTTCCTTTCATTCATGTGCCTGAAGCATAGCTGAAACACCTTAAACTAAAAATAAGTTAATCTTTTAGGAATAAGCTGTTGAAATATTATTTGAGCATTAATATATTAACTATAGAAGCTTAAAAATATATGCTAAAGCTCTACATGAAAGTTTCATTATCTAATGAGAAAGTTAATGAACTACTTGATTAAAGGTATGTTTGGTTCTTTTTATCTCACAACAAAACAACTTGAAAAATCCTTGTTTAACCTTTCAGCAAAAGTTTTAAAAGTCCTTTGAAGATCCAGAAAAATTAGAGAGCAAAGCAGCATTTAATCAGAGCTGTCCATCAGCCAACCTGGGAGATATTAGAACCGTTCTTAAAGCTTCAGATCTCGGTCATTTTCAATATTATCTGTCAGAAATTAATTAAAAAATCTGCTTTTGCCTTTTTTCACTTTATTAACCTGGAAATCTGAGGAATTCAGTTTTATTTGAAGGCAGTTTTTGTGGCTATTTTAAGACATTTTAGTTTTCATTTGAACTCGAAACAGAGAAAAACTTTAATGCGTGTGGTGACAGTTGGTTTACAGCAAACATCTGCGCAGTCTTTATATTTACCAAACACAATGCAGCTAAATTAACTATTTGCTTGTTCTCTTGCCAAAATAGTGAAGCGGCCCTTTAAAATAATTTTGTTTGCATCCATGCGTCGTCGCTGTGAGGCGCAGCGATCCTCCGCCTCACCAGAAGATGACAGACGCAGCCCAGCCGAACCCGGAGCGTCTCCATCTTTCCCTCTGCTGCCAGACCCTGAAACCCGCCCACTCCCTCCGGACCACAACTCACAGTGTGGGAAATGTGGATAAACCTCAAATAAAAACAGAAATCAGCTTGCTTTATGGACGTCCAATTTCTCCTGACAAATCAGGAGTCGTTATTCAGCTGCAGAAAAATGTTGCCTCTGAATAATGAAGGGACAACTCCATTCAACGATGAAGAAATCCATGCAGAGGTTGTTTCTGTGCTGGAGGTGTGTTCAGCTTTAACTGCTTTACTCAGTTTATTTTACATGATTTCAGGTTCTTGTTCACTTATTCACTTTGCTTTAATTGTACAATTTTACTTGTCTTTTCAGTATCTAACTGGTGGGCAATGCTAACTAAACAGCTAGCAGCGCTAACAGAGTATTAGGGCAACGATTAAATAAAATTACCAGAATAAAGTCAATATAACATGAGAACAAAGTCATAATGTTGCAAGAATAAAGTCGTACAAGAATAAAGTTGAAATAATACAAGAATAGTCAAATTATTATGAGTACGAAGTAATATTACAACTTTATTCTGAAAATATTAGGGCTTTATTCTCATTATTATGACTTTATTTCTATATTATTCTTATACAACTTTATACTCGCAATACTACGACTTTATTCTTGTAATATTATGAATTTATTCTCGTTACTTTGTTTTTTCTTAAGTCTGTAATATTCTGTCGTAGTTCCACGAACACACTGAACTAATAACGCACAATACCAACATGTTTTTAGCAGAAGCTAATGCTAAAGCCCTAACTTCAATTCAAATCATATCTGCCCTTGAAAGATTACAAACCTTAAACACCATTTTAATTTTGACATTATATTTACATGTTCTATAATAATTGTTAATGTTTACCGTATTTTCCGCACTATAAGGCGCATAGAATAGACGCTACAGTAGAGGCTGAGGTTACGTTATGCATCCATTAGATGGAGCTGCGCTAAAGGGAATGTCAGCAAAACAGTCAGATAGGTCAGTCAAACTTTATTAATAGATTACAAACCAGCGTTCTGACAATTCTCTCGCTGCTGCTCTATTCCCATGTTCTACTGTGTGACTGATCGTCTTGAGTTTAAACTCTGCGTTGTAAGCGTGTCTCTTAATAGGAGCCATTTTGGGGTCTTTACACAAACACACAAATGGAAATGGAACGACACGCTTCGTGCAGTCATATATCCCAGCATGCACCGCACGCTTCTTCTTCTACGGGGGAAAAGGAAGTCGGCGGCTGCTTACCGTAGTTGCCAGACCTGTTGTGGCTCAATATTGGTCCATATATTAGGCGTACCGGATTATAAGGCGCACTGTCGGCGGTATATCTTATTTTATTTTGTTACTGTATGCTTCTTGTTTGAAATAAAGTTATTGGGCTAAAAAATAAAACAGCGTAAACAGTCTTCAGCCCCTTCAAAATAAGTGCATGAATATAAATGGCTCACTACTTAGAGAACTCAACAGTCGATAACCCAAACATCAACGCAGATGTCGAACTTTATTCAACTTAAAGTTTACAAAACAGCCAAGTAAGAATTTTTCTGGAAAAATTAGTTTAGAGGAAGCTAAGTGTGCTAATGTTTTTCAAAGTTAGCAAAACGCTAAATTAAAAATTTGCTCGGCTACTAGCAAATTAGCAAAAGTGTGCCAACCACATGATACTTTATTTATAGTTTTCTGCAGTATAATAATCACTAATCAAAAAGACTTTTCAATGTTTTGATTTCTGTCCTTTAGTTGGCAGTAAAGGAAACATTCAAGCACATATTCTTTTATGGAAAACACAAAATTATTCTGACCTGAAAGTTACAATTAAAGCTGTTCAAACAACTTAACTTAAATATCTCAGTGTATATCCAAATAATGTACAAGTCATGCAAATTGAAGCACTAAATGGAAATAGTGAGAACATTCTCAGTTGTTTCCCAGGAGTTTACTGTGAACATTATTGCATTCATTTAAACTGAGGAGTTTAAATCTTTAAGGAATTGAAAATAAAGTGTGTTGATCTGATTTTTTCAGCTTCATGTTTTTGTAACTTTTTTAATATGTCAATGTCGCCAAACAGGCAAATAGGAAATCAAAAGAATAATAAGCTGGATGGGGCTTGACAGCGCCGTTGCTTCTCATACCGTATTAAATAACAGCGTCTGAATGGTTGCTGCTTCATGGACGATCATCAGCGTGTTTGTCTATGTGTTGGATGTCTGTGCAGGAGGTGGAGAGCCAGCTGCAGCCAGATGAAAGGGCGCTGGCTGCAGCTGCAATCAGGTTTGGCAGCCCTAATATCAGCCCAGCTTTGGAAGTGAAGGAGTACCATCGTCAGCTGGCCGAGAGTCTCCAGGTACGAAACACAGAAACACAAAACATGCCACAAGGAAGTTTGATATTTCTGGTTGTAGTCTCAAGGATGTATCCAGATAAACCTTATAAAAAACAAAACGTACCTTTATCCCGCGGATTTAAACCTTATTTTCAGAGCTTGGTAGTGGCTAGTTACATTTACCTGAGTAACTTTTTGGAAAAAATTAGTATTTTTAGTCTGCTGTAATTATACATTTATTTTGAAGTATTGATACTCTTACTTGATTAATATTTCTGGCTTCTCTGCCCTCTACCTGCATTTCCTTTACAAATGTACGCAAAGCTTTGTCGATAGTCCGCTAACATTGAAAAACACATTTTTGTCATGTTTTCATTCAGTAAGAAACACAATTAAAACCACATATAAATTAGTTTGTTCATTATTATTTTTTATTAAAAAACATACTGCGCCATCATCCTCCTGCTACTTCCTGCCTTTGTCTTTTCCGCCAGTAAAAACATCTGGTTGGTTTTCATACTATCAAAATTCTTATTGAAAAATCTGAGTTTTTTCAAAATTGGCATGTTTCCATTCAGTAAAATTGTTTACATAATTCCAGTTTGCGCAGTTCTATGGAAAATGAAAACACAGGTACTGTTAGTAACTTCACTGAGTGAAGAACAAGCTTGTTTTAACCAAAAACTCAGACACAGACTTGTAGTTTTTGTTAGTTTCATAGTTTTATATCGAAAGAAATTGATTTGGATAACTCTTTCTTTTGCCTGACTTTAGTTTGTTGTTATGCTGTAATAATTATATTCCTTTAGTTCTCCTAATACCTTTATATTTACTTTCATCTGGTGAAATAAATGTGAAATGATTGATGTTTTGATCAGTAATTCAGTACTTGAGTAGTTTTTTTTCACCAAATTATTTTTTACTCTTACTTGAGTAATTTCTTAAATAGCTTCATATACTTGAGTAAAAATACTCCTCATTTTCAAGAGACCTAAGAACATTAACTTATTGCCCAAAACGTCTGAGTGTTTTTTAAGCATGCAGGTTGTTTTTAGAAGCAGCTAAGACCCAAATGGAAGTACAAAAACATGCAAAATGCAAATTTTACTCTTACTTGAGTCATTTCTTGGACAGCTACTTTTTATTTTTTCTTGAGTAAAAATAAATGTTCAAGTACCACTTTATGACAAAATTATTTTTATATAAAGAGCTGTGCATTTATGAATCCTTAATTGCACCTTTTACTGTTTAAAACAATGTTTTGCTCTTTATTGCAGCACTGGTTCTTATTTAATTAAGGTCCTTCTGACAGCTGCTCCTCATCCTCTTTGCTCCTCTTCTTCCCCCCACTCTGGTCTCCATATAAATCTCAGCTTTCACAAATCATGCTGCGACACCCTGACTTGTTTTCTTTACCTCTTAGCACAACAGAGGAGAAGAACCTGAGAGTCGGGCTTGTAGTTTTGGACCCGGACAGGACGGCTTTCGTCCACCTCTGTAGTTGCAGTGCAACTCAAAGGTACAGCATCGAGGTCATGCTGGAACTCCGGTGGGTCTGACCCCGTCTGGGGTGAGGATGTCTGCTGGTTCAGAGGTCAGGACTGTAATCAGACTGCAGGCCGCCTTCCCAGGCTCCCTCTCAGCTCTGGACTGGACGTTTTTAGAGACATTAGAAAAGAATATCTGATCCATTTTTATTTGAATCATCTGTGTGTCTGGTACAAACCAGCCCCTTGTTCAACTCTTCGCTTCATTCAGAGGTCCTAGGCTCTCGGCTGTTGAGAAACGATTACTTCCTGGAGGCCTGGACTCGGTTGAAGTTTTAGGGTGTTTTCACACCTGATAGTCCTGCAGACTGGGTGGATTGGGGACAAAAATTGCAACATTTGTTACATTTTCAGCTGCTGTGGTTCACTTTCACACTACACTGTGTCAAATGAACCAAATGTTTTGAAAAACATGTACCCTTCCTCACCTGTGGGGGCGCTACACAAAGAACCACTGAAGAAAATGACAAGAAAACCTGTGAAAAAAACACTGAGCGCAACTTTTTTCTCAAAAAAAAAATGTAAAGAATGGACTAGCGTCAGATTGTAGAGGTTAAAGGATTTCACTTTTGTGTTTGGCAAATATCCACAAACCATATATTCTGTTAGCGCTATGCTTTTGTTTTGGTTATATTTACCCAGAATGCCCTGCGCTATTGTTCTTTTTCTGCTTTTAGAGTGATTTCCAGCCTGCTTTGCATTTACAGATGCATTCGGACCGGATCAGAGTTCACTTCAGCTGGACTGAGACTGAGGTTTTTAAACAGACCAGAATGAGCTTTTTTGTTCCACATCAGAGTTTGATTGCGTGTTCACACCTCCCCAACTAAACAGGGCTTAAACTTCACCCATCCAGTAGCGTTTGCCCATGACGTTTGTCATGTCCCATTTCGACGCTATGAAGCTTACCGGAAACTGCCTGTGCTGTAAGCAATCATCCTCCGATGCTGAACTGAACAAGATGGCTGTTTATGTTACATTAATATTTAGAAGCGCGATCAACATGAACTGAACAGCCTCATTCGCTTCTCCTTACCACTTGGTGCCGGTAGTGCTTCCAGTAATTGTTTGCCATCAGCCATTAAAACAAAGAAGAAGTCCCAGACGGAGCAGTGAAGGGACATTACAACGGCGTTGATATGTGTGGGAAAGCAGTTGCCAGGCTAGTGTCTGTCTCGAAGTGACGGTTCTGGTTTTTCTGCCTAAATCCCGTCTATTTACTCTCTCCCTCCCACTCGGCGTCTTCCTCTGCCAGCTGGACGGCGTCCTGTCTGCGCCTGGCCTCAATTATGAGACACGATTGTCTCGATGTTCAAATGATTGCTGCTGGATTTAAATAGGAATGGTGATTGTTGGCTGCGTCCCACACACCTGTGCGCCCTCATGTTGCCTGTTTCGGCTGTTTCCCCTCCAATGTAATTACAAATCAGGTGCATGAAGAGAGAGCTTTGCTCATCCACCCCTCTGAAGGGGCTTTTCGCTCTGACTGTCAAAGTGCACTTACCTTACTCAATGAGACGCCTCTGTGATCTCTCTGATTTTCAACTTTGCAAACTTATATGACTGCTCTGTCTCCTAATCGTTTGTTTCTTCAGCTGGAGTTTGGGGCGCTCTCCTCTGGCAAAGGCGATGGAAAGAAACTGGAAGCGAGAGGAACTGGTGGGTCAATGGTCAAAGACCCAACAGAGATAACTGATGTGGACGAGATGAAGACTCTGGTGAGTGAGTTTCCTCCTCTTATTAGCTCCATTAAAAGGGAAAGTCATCCAAATTACAAAAAGTGTAGCCACGTGAGGAAATTTAAAAGATTTTCTGGGTCAGATCAGGTAATTTTTACTTCTAAACAATCCCTACAGACTACTGCAAGAACTCATCTGTTTCTTATGCAAGTATTAAATATAATTTTCCAGAAATCTTTGTTAAGTAGGAGCTTCTCTTGTCATAACAAAGATGTCTCTCATGTCTTACTCTTACTAGTTGGAATGCAGATAGTCAAAAAATATTTCATGTTAAAACAGAGTGCCACAGTTAAAAAATTAAAAAGATAACTTCACTTACCGGTAAGTTATCTTAAGTGAAGATAAAAAGTTACCTTCACATAAAGGTGACCTATTATGCTTCAAGTTAGAATTGGTCAATGGGCAATGTAATGAGCAAAATATATTCATAAATTTTTTTTTGCACAAAATCATTTTTAAATAAGGAGATTTTAGTCTGCCAACTTCTGCTATTTTGAGCTTCTTCCAGATTGAGCTGTTTTAGGGCATCTTATCACTTTAAATCCGAATGCTTGGCCACGCCCCGCCAATTTAATGTTTACACTTGCACATAAAAATGCAAACAGATTCACAATTATACAACCGAAAGTCTTTGAAAAGCAGAAGAATAGCCTCCTGCACAACCAGCAAGAAAGCAGCAAGTGGTTTCTGGATGATAAGTCAACAACAAAATACTCGTCGTCTTCAGCAGCCATTGTACAACACATTTAGCGGTAAAACCAGCTGACCAAACATGCTGGAGTTCAGCTTGGGTTGCTAGGTTCAAGCTGCGTTTTGCTGGGGTTGCTGGGATGGTTTTGAAATGGCTTGTTTCCATACACCAAAAATCATAAACTTATTGCCACTTTGGCTGTTTTTAGAAGCAGTTGAAACCCAAATGGCAGTACAAAAACATGGAAAATTAATTTTTCACAATAACTTCCCTTTTTAGGTTTTTTGCACTAGCCTTCTTATAGATTAACAAAATATTTTTGGTTATTTTTCAAGGGTTTTGACATTTTTATCACCTGTAATTTGCTGCTAAGATATCATTTGTAAAGACAAGAGCCACCACAGGAAGAAACCTTAAAGTTAAACTCATAATTTGTCTCCTTTAGAGAATGTATAATTCTCTAATTATACATTCTGAGCTTCTTTGCCGACAAAGATCAGATAAGACTTAAAACCATGCCTGGGTTTGTATCACAGCCTGAAAAAGAATGGTTTCTCACAGCAGGCGAGGAGCAGCTGAGTGACAGAGGAGCAGCAGTGTGGGAGATCCTGAGTGTTTACTCTGAGGACACTTTCAGCAGGAGATGTGAAAGCCCGTCTGCAGCCCAGACAGGATTTATCTCCCTTAGTGGCCTCGGTTATTAACCACAGGCTTACAGATTGGCTCCAGAGTCATAAAAGTCTGAAAAGTTTATACACTCACTGCCTCAAGACATATGTTGCGATTTGAAAAGTGGAAATAAATCTTGATCAGCCATTTTTTACCCATCCTCATACAAAAAGATCCCAGAAGAAGCCTTTAGGACACTGCAGAAAGATAATGTTGCTCAGGTGACGTCACCAGATGATAACCACCTCCTTCTCAGTCTCCTCTTGTTCTCTTTAAAAATGGGAACTATTATGCGAAGTTCACATATTTTACGTTTTTACACTTCCATTTGGGCTTCTAAACAGCCACAGTGCTTTAAAAAAAAACAACACCCAGCTGTTTTTTTGGAAATAAGTTAATGTGTTTTGGTGTCTGCTTCCAAAGTGTCCGGATTGTTAAGTCACTTTGGGCTATGTGCTGTTACCAAGCAACCCCAGCCAAGCCCACCCCCGTCACCTAGCAACCCCAGCCATGCCCACTGCCGTTACCTAGCAACCCCTGCCAAGCCCACCCCCGTTACCTAGCAACCCAAGCAGCATTCTAAGTTTTAGTCAGCAGTTTTTACTACTATGTACTGGAAAAGAGAAGTTTGAGTTTATTGGACGCATAGTGTAGTGAAAAATATGAACAGTTATGTACAAAGAAAATAGTAAAATGATATACAGTTACTGTAAAAGCTTTATACAAAGAAAACATTTAAAACAAAGGCAAACAAAAGAACAACAGTAAAATATATTTGCACATTTAAAGAAGCGAGTAGAAGAAGTATAAACTTATATTTACACCCAACCCTCTTGAATTAGCAGCATCATCCAATAAATTACTATTCTTGTTAGAGTGGATATAACAATCTTTCTAAGTTACTATTTTCTGTGTTCATGTCACTGACTGGTGCAATGCATTCATATTTGCTCACCATTATGAGCAAGCATCAAACATGTGACAATTCTTTCTTTATCAATATACCTTAATACAGTAATAATTGTCAACTTCATTAAGTAGTAACAATAACATTGGTAATAGCAGTAATATGGCTGAAAACCTTAGAAGCTTTTCAATTATAGATAATTGTCTGTCGATAATTATTGATCAGTTCTTTGTTTTTAAAATATATGAAATACAGCCAAACTGATATGAGCTTTTCTGTTATATCGACAGTTTTCACTCCATTTAGTTTTTTATTTTTAAGCAGTTATGAGGCACCTTGGTGAAACCTTAAACTACTGCTGTGCCAGTTACTGAACAGGTTGTTGCTAGGCAACGAAAGAGTGAGTAAGTTAGTTGACTGTGAGAAGTTGAGCAGCTAAGGCATTTCCTCTGCCTACATCTCCCAGTATGCTGTTCAGTTCTGGATCATAGATCAGTGAATATTCAATGTATTGATGATATTGATCACATGTCTACCAAGATACATGTATTTACCTATTTTCCAGCGGTAAGCAGTACTAACATTAAGTGTTTTTTGTTGACTTACTATCCAGAAACCACTTGCTGCATTCTTGCTGGTTGTGCAGGAGGCTCCACTTCTGCTTTTAAAAGATGTACAGGCATTTGCAGGCATTTTCATGTGTGAGTATAAACGTTGAGTTGCAGGCGTGGCCAGCAGCAGATTATTTGGATTTAAAGAGACAAAATGCCATAAAAGATGCTCCAAATAGGCAGAATTGACCAAAATCTCATTATCTAAGAATGATTTTGTAATGAATTTGTTTTGCGTAGCCCATAAATTTCCTAACCTGTTCAAGGAAGCATAATAGGTCATCTTTTACATCCATCAACGGTTTCACCACAGCTGACCACATCTGTAGCAAACCTGCTGGTTTGGTTCTCATTACCGAGGCTGCGGCTCCACTTCCAGCTAATTAAATAAACACCAACCCTCTGAAACCACAGCACTGCTCCTCCAACATCATCCACTTCTCTCCAACACCAGCGCCGCTCAGGTCAGGCCTGACGGATGGACAGCTCAACTCAACCTGCTCTGCTTCCTCTCTCGCCTCTGATGGATGCTCAGCCTCTGGTTTCTCACTGAGACACAACATGACCAAACAAACACATTGCAGTGAAATCAGGCCCGACTCAGGACTGTATATAATAGAGCAGGCAGTGATGGCGACCAAAGCCGCTGCTCGCATATACAGGCATGACTCCGATCCACTTATCATGCCGGGGGAAGGAGGAGAGGACTCTCACTTGGCTGGGCCGGTTTGGGGAGTCATCAGAAGCCGGGTTTTCCTCTGCTCAGATGGTTTCTCTGAAATGTGAGCCTGATCCCCATCTGGTTGGGACAGATAATTGTTGAACTTCTATGATTGCTGCAATTACTCATGGCAGGGCAACACAGACACCGACACTGAGGGAGGGATGCTCCTATAAGCTAACCTTGCCTTTTTGTGTTTGTTGATTTTGTTCTTAGTAGCTCCAGCTCACTATTATTTTATCATTTTTAGGACAGAAATGAATCAAGTTACTGTGTACTGTAAGCTGTGAAAGTGCTTATTCTGCATCCAAGGAGCCAGACTTTCTAGTAATTTCCTAAAGTTATATAAATCTGGAGTTTTTTCTGTCCTCTCACGTTACACTGATATCCAAAGTTTTTGCCAAAGTCATCATGTTGAAAGTTCTTGTTGGCCTCAGTTTTGTAAATTAAATGCAGCACAATAATTTAACTGAAATATTTGACCCATTCAGCAAAAAACTGAACTCACAATATTTCAATTAAAAAAAGTAGTCTGATTTTTAGGTGGAAAAATAGAATCAAATCATAGTTCCATTGACAGGCTATTTCACTTACAACATGGGAAAATGTCTTGTTCCAAATTAAATAATTCACCAATGGAACTACCATTTTTTAATCAACATTAAAGAATCGTTGACTTAAAACCAGCTCATATTTCTTGCTAAAAAGTTATTCGTAAGTTAGTTTTGTCTTATTTCAAGTGTACTAAGAAATTTCAGTAGAAAGTAGACCAAACATACTTGGTAAGATTTTGTCCATTCTCAGCTGTATGTCTTAGTCTTCCTTTGAAAGAATTACCTTAAATCTGCTCTTGAGAAAAAGTTTCTTCAAGTTTGAGGTCCTATTTACTGTGAAATTAAAATGGTCAATGAACCAAACCAATACCTGTTGCTGTGTTATAAATAACAAACCCTGCCTTTAGAAAATGTAAAAAGTGCATTTGCCTTTAGTTGGTGGGCCACGTGTAATAAACCCGAGAGCCATAAAAGGCCTGAGTGCTGCATGTTCACCCATTTTGTAACTTACAGGGTGTAGCTAAATTACAGTATATCTTTAGAGAACAGATAAGTGTAAAAAATTATTAAATGCACAAAAATAAGTGTATTATATTAGGAGCTCAACTTACAGCAGTTCATTTTCACACTTTGTAGCAGAAATTTGATTATCCTGAATAAGTTTGGTGAATCTTAAGTGACTTACAGAAACTAAATATTTGTCTAAAATGATTTTTGCCCTGAAAAAGTGGCGAAAAAGCAACTCAAGTCCAAAGGATACAGAAACTATATAATATACTAAATATAGATCAAAACCATTTTAAAGGATCGTTGCTTTCAATACTTCAGCTCTTTTGTACAGTATTATGTTACAAGTGTTAAGTTTTAGGTAACCATCCATTGCAGCTCATTGATCTGGTTTTATAATTTACAAATTGATCTCTCCTCTTCCCTTTTCACAGCGATTGTAGGCATGAAAGTCTTACAGTCATGATGACCATTGCAAATTATCCATTTAATGCTGAAGCATTTCACCCTAAAACCACAAATGTGAACCTTGTGGTAGGGCAGGATGAATTGTCGGAGGGATCACCAAAGTCAGTGGGAGTCGTCATCTGGAAACAATGAATGTCTGCATGAATTTTGATGGCAATCCATTAAGCATACAGCGAGATATTCCCATCTGGATCACATTCGTGGGGCATTGTACTGACATGGCTGTAAGCATTGTTAAACGGCTCTAATAAGGCTAAATCAGAGCTGAACGACAAGAAAATTTGGGATTTGTGGTCATCAGGTGGTCAGAAATATGACTAAATACAGAATACATCCTATAATCATTCCGTTTACTGCGTTTAAATAATTGCAGGCATCAATGTTTTATGCCAGATGTTGGTATGTTGTTGTTTAATAGATAAATGTTCACCCATATTCATGATCTCTATGTTAAGTAAATTTAGGTTGCTGATAAAATTGATTCATCTTAAATAGATCAACTTAATAAGCAAGAGGCCAACCATCTTTCAATAACATGAAAGGCTAAATCTTTCATAATGCTGAATTTAAAAAAAATTAATTAAATTTTAACATTATTTTGTTTAATATTTAATACATCAGCTGTATTAAATACTAACTGAATAAACACAAAATTGTGTTTTTCTCACAATAATAAACCTGGACATATTTATTAAATGAAACCAAACAGGAATCTGTTGGTCGCTGAATAGAAAAATAGGAAAAGAATACAGAATGCTTCCCTGAACTTTGTAACTAGTTGCTCTGGAGTTGCTATGACAACAAGCTTAGAACTACCTTCGTTCCTATTACCCCCCTCCACTTTTCTGTCGTCAGATCCTCACCTTCCAGGTTGCTCTCAAATGCAAACCGCCTCAATGACAACTTTTAGGGTGAAACTTGAGGAGTTTATCAACCGTTTGTATTTCAAAACAAAACTTTAAGTAAAATTTGAATCCCAAACCGAACTCTTGTGTGGGCCGTTTTTCCCTCTGTTCTGGCATGCTGCCATCTTTGATTTTTTAAAAAAGGAAAAAAATTAAATAAATCGTTCATCTGCTCAAGAATGACCGGCAGCGCCCTCTGCTGGATGGTGGCCAAACTACGACATTAAAAAGTCTAAAGTTATTGACTAATCAGTTGGAATTAACTTTTATTAACCATCAACCCACAGAAAAAGCACATTAATAGCAGAAAGCGTCATAACGTAAATGAACGGCTGCTGTTGGATGTCTTTCTGCAGATTTCAGAGCTGCAGAAGGAACTCGATGACCTTGAGCAGAGTAACGAGGAGCTGTTGGATGAAGTTGAGGTGAAAGGGTCTGTGCACATGGATGAGGTTGAAGAGTTGGAGGTATGGGATTGGAACTCTTGATGCAGATTTTCTAACTTCATCTCCTTGTTTTTTTTTTTAACACTCCAAATCATCTGCTGTTTAGTTTACTATAACAGAAATGAAGCAGCAGGAGGTCGACTTCAAATCCCAGATGAAAGAGCAGTGTGAGGAGTACAGGGAGCTGCTCAGTGAGAAGATGGCAAGAGACATGGAGATTGCTGCCTACAGGTAAAAAAAGATGACGCCCACTTGTACATGAAAATAAACTCCAATCATCCTGTAGTCAACAGATAATGGTTTAATTAAGAGTTAGTAGAAATGGTAAACTTTTAGGAGGCTTTCAGGAAAAAATAGCTACTTTCTACATAAGAGTCAACAATTTTCTCTCGAGAGTATTTCTATTGGTCAAGCTAAATTTGGTTTATTTGCTTTTTTACCTATAAAACTCTGACGACCCAAACATGTCTGTCTGTCTAGTTCTGGATGGATGCAGTGGGTGTGTTCTGACTGACCCAAAGTATTAGCACACAGTTGCTAATCTGAAAATTAACTAGTAATGGAGCTAATTTTGTTTAGCTCTTTTGCCAGCCTTGAAAATACACTTAACTTCTCCTAAAAAAAATTTTCACTATACATTATAATGCTTGAATTTACTGTTTTGTAAACTTTTAATTGTGTTGAAGTTTTTTCATCTCCAAGTAGTTAGATGTTTATATTCATGCTCTTATTTTGAAGTGGCTGTAGACTCTATACAAATTAAATAAATTTCAAACAAGGAAAATAGAGGAACAAAAATCATGAATAGAGAACAATATATAAACATAAATCCAATATCTAAGGGCTTTATAGAACATAAATTATAATGTCAAAATTAAATTGATGCTTGAGGGTCTTTCAAGGGCAGACATAATTTGATTTGAAGTTTGCGTTTTAGCATTAGCTTCAGCTAAATGTTGGTATAGCATAGCAGAGTTAGCGGTTCTAATGTTAGCATAACTAACTTTTCAGTCATACACAGAATATTTTTATTGATTTCTTTTTTCAAATAAAGAGATAACTACATATTAGGGGGCCATATCACAGTTTTTGTGTTGTAGTTTAAAGCTGATTTAATCACACTTTAGCTGGCTAGTAGAAGGAAGGTACAGCTTTTTTTTCTGTGGTTGGTTGTGAAAACAATGTTAAACTTTTCAGCTTTTTCTCCTTTTATGACCACATCTCAATCATAAATACAAAGCTCACTGTTGTAGTAATATTTTAGCACACTCATTGTGCCTTTGCCACAAGGGTTTACAGTAGAGACTGGGGAAGATTTATGGAAAGTTAAGTTTGATTGTTAGTGTGACTGTCAGTCAAAGGGAAGGCATGGTGAGGTTTTTTATTAAAAGAAAAACAGCACAAAGTGATTTCTCTGATAAGTTTGTCATCCTCTTGCATGTCCTCATTAAGTCTGGTTGCAGTTATAACCCACAGATCCTGACATCTTTTGTGAAAGTGTTTCTCCATGGTAGGGGGTCAGATGGAAACAGATGGTGCTCAACAATGTTCCCCTTTAGGAAGTGTCTTCTGATGGGTTTGAAGAACAGCGCATGGTGGTCCTGGCATGTTTATCTTAGGTTTTAATCTGCTGGGTGCTGAGTTTGATGTTTGTTCTGTATCAGAAAAAATGGATATTCACAGTACCATGCAAAGATGTTCTCACCCCGTGAACATTTACAGATATTAGCAGGTTAAAACCACAAACTTCACCGTATCTTTAGGGATTTTATGACTTGAACACAGCAAATTCATCCAGATGCTGATCAACATTTTTTGGTTGAATACCATTTTGGTCCTCCTCATTTTCATTTCCTCTCGTCACAGGGTTTTATTCCATATGTTTCTATTGTCTTTTACAGTAAATTTGACTTCTTCTGAATTTTTTCTCAACTCTTCTTTTTTCCACAAAAGCTAAATTTGTATATTGTGGAATTAACCGGTGAAATTTATGATAGTAATGTGAACTAGAAATGTTCATTTATTCTAATGAAAGGCACCACTGAGGGTTTCTGAATGTTTTTTTTTTTTTTCTTTTTGATGTTTAATGCTGCCCAGCCTCTTGTTTGGAGCCAAACTGTAAGACTTTTACTCTCCTCTGTATGTCTGTGTGAAATCATGTTTGGGGAGAAACTTAAAGGTTATTTCGTGGTCCATCTCACGTAGTTTAGCTTGGAAATCCGCAGTTTCTTTTTAAGATGTTCCTGCAGACAGGCTTGACATCCGTGTCCGCCCGGGTCACAGGAAACAGCTCCTGGAAGTGATGTAGCTTCCTGCATATGGCCTTGAGGCTTTCTTGTCATTTCCCTCGGTTCACTGAGGTTGTTCAACCATCTGCCATCCTGCTGTGTGAAGTGACGCACTTCTGCCATCCCATGTCGTTGCCACAGACATCCTCTTGCTCCCTGTGCCACCGCCTCTGACCTGCAGGGGGCTCTGCTGCGTTTTGAGCTGAGATCCATCAGAGTTAAATGGGACCTATTATGCAAAATTCACATTTTGCATGTTTGGGTCTCAAATGCGTCTAAAAAAAAAGCCAAGCGCTAAACGCCCACCAAAATATTCTCACATTCATGATGAAGACAATAACACTGATTGGAAAAAAATTTACTTGAAATTTTTTTGATCCAAGAATACAGCGACCATCTCTTATTTAAAAGAAACTGTAGGACAATTAAAGTCACACATTTGCAAGTTTTTGTTCTAACATTTGTGTCTCAAACCCCTGAAGTGCTCAAAGGAACCACCCAGCCATTTTATGGTAATAATTTGATGTTTTTGGTGTCTGGAAAATGAGCCATTTCAAAAACCTCCCAGTTGCTAAGTTATATTTGACAGGCACTGCTCCGTTACCTAGCAACCCCAGCTAGCCCAGCCCTGTTACCTAGCAACCCAAGCTGACCTATAAGCACATTTGCTCAGTTGGTTTTATTGCTGTACAATGGCTGCTAGAAAAAACTGCTAGTTTTGTTGTTGACTTACCATCTATAAACCACTTGCTGTGTTCTTGTTTGTTGTGCAGGAGGCTCCACTTCTGCTTTTCAAAGATGTACGGTTGTATAATTGTGCGTCTGTTTGCTGCCATTTTCACGTGCGAGTGTAAATGTTGATTTGGGGCAGCAGCCTGTTTGGATTTAAAGTGACAGGAGGCCATAAAAGAAGCTCCAAATAGGCAGAATTGACCAAAATCTCATTATCCAAGAATGATTTTGTAATGAACCTGTTCTGTGTAGCCCATAAATTTTCTAATCTGTTCAAGGGAGCATAATAGGTCACCTTTAGAAGACATCTTACTTTCTGCTCTACTCTGTACCAGCCTTTTAATGTCAGCACACCCCTCATTAGACTCATTTACTAATCCTCCACAGCTCCAGTTCCCTCTCTTTGACTCACACAGTAAACCCTCACACAATGTCTTCCCTACTTTTCTTTATATACTGGATGTTTTGTTATCCTTAATTAGATCCATAAATAGGAAAAGATTTTTTTGGTTTAAATTGCCTCCACCACACACACTAACTACCCCAGTTTGCCCTTACTGGGGGGCTTAAGGCCCATGAAAGTATTTCAGAGCAGCTCCAGCCGATGCTTGGTGCTTCAGTTTTCTGAAAATGTGAACAACGTTTGGCTGTAAGTCATTCTGCCGTCGCTCTGCTGCGTCACACACAGATCCTTCCTGATTTACGTTGCACTCCACGCTGAGCTCCACATGGCAGGACTTTACAATAAAACATCTGGTTTTACTGGTTTAATCGGCTCTTGAATGGAGGTAAAAACAACCTGAGGTGTGAAAATATATATGACAAAAAAGCATGAAACCTGTTTATAGAAAAACTGATTATATGAAGAACAATTTTATTATTTAGATGATTTAAAACATTCTGGATGTCGTCTCGTCCGTAAATATACAAGCACAGGATTTATTTGGACACTGCATATTTTTTTAATTTAACTTCAGTCTTAAGTAAAAGAGTGAAATTAAATAAAAATATATAATGTATTTAATTTTGAGCTCATATTGTTAACATGTCACTTCTCTCTAAATATCTGACAAACTATTTGTATCTGTTTGTTGCTGATATGTAAATTATAATTACCATCAGACTGACTGATTTTGAAAACAAAATTACAAAGCAGGTGTTTGGTTTCCCTTCTGAACAACCTGTGCCAGTTGTCTGCATGCTATTTACTTTATTTACACGTTTTATTGTTTTTCTGCCTTCCAGGAGTCTGGTGGAGGAAGAGGAGGTGAGACTCTGCAGTCTGTGACTCGGCCCGATCCGATAGACCTCTGCTGGATTCTCCCCTGATGCACAGATTGGAAAACAGACCAGAAAACACGACAAACGGACCCAGAATCAGCACTTTGATGAAGCTTAAGCGTAGCAGTTCTACCACTGACAGATTGAAGCCACCCTGAGGCCTCAGCCAGCTGATAACAGGTCGCATGCAGATGACCTGGAGACTAAGATGGATCGGTCTGAAACCTGTAGGAGGCTCAGGTCTGGCTCTAATAGTCCTTTAAAGTGGGTTTTATCTCCTCCAGCTCTCTGATTCTCACACATTTTGTTCAATCTTTGTAAAACAAGGTTCAAATTTAAAGGGGTAGTATTGTGTAAAATCTTCATATTATTTTATGTTATTCCCTTATCAAAAACACACTTGGAGTTTTCGTCTTGATTCTTTCATGCATGTTTGAGAAATCCTTTAATCTCCATGGCAAACATTCAGCTGTCCAAAACGCCTGAGTGGACCTAGCTCCGCCTTTGAGGACAAAGCTCCTCCTCGGAGATGCAGTTTCAGAGCTTTCACCTCACAGAGCAGCTCTACTCAGCCCAGCTCCTTCAGACTAGCCGGCAGCAATTGGCAAACACCTGGTGGAACTTATAGGAGCTACTTCTCAGTTCCACGCTGGTAAAAACGTTGTTAAAGGCTTAATAAAGGAGCAAGTTTCAAGCAGAGCAGGTGTTTTGAAAGAGACAGAAGCCCAATTTAAAGGAGTTAAATTACAAACTAAAAATTTAAGTCATATTTGATTTTTATAACAACTGAAGGAAACATTGTTGCTTAATTATGCTACAAAATGGCTAAAAAACCTCCTATAATACTACCCCTTTAACCTCAAAACTAAATTTTCCATTTTATTGCCTTATTAGGACTGATGAGCCTGAATTCTTCAAACAAAACAAAAATCATAACAAAGTGGTGTGAGTTCCTGTAATGAATATTGTTTTGCTCTAATAATGAAAGAGTTTTGGTGTTACGTTTGTTGTAATGATGCAGTTTGCGCCTGGAAAACACATAATGCCGCCCCTTTAAATGCAGAAACACAGAGCCACCTCGCCTGTCACTCAAACTCCTTCTGATTGCCACCTCTTAACCTTTGACCCCCTTGCTGTAATCAGACACACAGACTGGCTCCTCCTCCGTCACTGAAAGCGTTGTTTTTGTTTTTACAGTCAGGTCTGCATGCTGCTTGTGAGAGTAAGCTGTGTTTGCTTAGCAAATGGTTCGTGAAGTTGTTTTTGTGCAACTTTCAACAAATGAGCACCTGGATCTGAGTGATTCATTGTTTCCTCTTCGAGAACCAGTGTCCCAATTTGATGTCATTTCACAAAAAAGTGTTTGGCAAAGCATTCCTTGCTAATCTTTTCCTTATTGTCAGCATTGAATCAAAGCTGCCTGTTATCAATCATCCTGCACAAGCATTAAAATGTACTTGGGATTTAGATTAAATAAAACTGAAAGCTTGAAAAATCACCACAGATTGTGACTTATTCCAGAAGAGCCTTCAGTTTCATGAGAACTGCTCACTCAAATGAGCTTCAGCGTGCTGTAAGACATCTTTTCAGAGCAGCATGATTTATGTGGAGCGCTCCGGCTTTCATTGATCTTCATCCTCATCATGAGATTTTAACATTCCCAGCTGTTAAAGTTCTCAGAGGCTTGTTAACTCTGGCATGAAGCTGAAAAATGCAGCTAATAACGGATCGGATTGGATTAGAGACGGTTGGAGAACCTCTGGAGACGAGAAACTCAGTGATAACGGAGATCTGTTTCTGATGAACAGGCCCTCGGGATCTGTTGAGATGCTTAAAGGTGATCTGTTATGCTTGCTCGATAAGGTTAGCATAGAATTATGGTCTATACAAAACATGTTTGCTACATATTTTACACAAAATCATTCTTGGTCAGTTCTGCTTATTTCAGAATGAGCTGTTTTAGGGCATCTTGTCTCTTTAAATCCATAATCTGCTGCTGGCCACGCCCCCAACTCTACGTTTACATGTGAAAATGGCTGGAAACAGACGCACAATTATACAACCATACATCTTTGAAAAGCAGAAGTGAAGCCTCCTTCACAACCAACAAGAATGCAGCAAGTGGTTTCTGGATGGTAAGTCCACAACAAAACTTTTGTCTTTTTTCAACAGCCATTATAAGACAGTAAAACCAGCTGATCAAACATCCTGGAACTCTGCTTGGGTTGCTAGGTAACGACGCAGAGCCTGTGGAATGTGACTTAACAATCAGGAGGCTTTTGAAACGGCTCATTTTCCAGACATCAAAAAGTAAATTTATTGCAAATAAACAGCTTTTGTGGTTTTATTAAGCAGTTGGGTTGTTTTTAGAAGGAACTGTGAATTTTGCATAATAGGCCCTTTTTAATCATCCAAAAGTAAAACTAGCTAAAAAAGGTGATATCTTTATTCTTACATCAAAAATAGGTCCTGTAAACTTAGTCTATCATTTTGCTTTTCTTATCCAGTCAGTGTTATCTTTGTTTCAGACGTAAATAGGAGAATATTTCCTGTTCAAAAATGTGTCTAAACTCATCAAAACCAAATTAATGTTGAGCTTTTAATTATTTATTTTTGAAAAATAAAGCAGCTAATTTATTGTGGATTTCCTCTAATCCACACTCAGTCCAAACTGTGAACGCAGGCTCAGATATACCCACAGAGACCCACTAATGTTAGAGTAAATGTCCCTCACCAGCTTCCTTATGGTGCTCCTGAGTAAATATTGGCGTAGGCACAACTCCGAGTTGCCAAACGCAGACCTGACCCCAGGTCACTGAATAAGTTTATATTTCAGCTAGCTGCATTCAGTAGCTTGTTGACAGCTTCAGCTGCATGTTGAGATGAAAACCCAAATGTCCGCCACTCCAGGACAAAAAAAGGTTCAATCTGATGATTAATGTGGGTCATACATTATTCTTAGGAAAAATTAATGCTAAGGTCCAACTGTCACGTTTGGTACTCATTCCAGCATAATTGGGTTTTTCTTCATTCAGTTAAATTCAGGTTGTTTATTTATATAGATGTGGATTGAGTAACTAAAATTTTAATCATGTAAAAGCAGCAAAACATGTTTTTACTCGAAGTTAAAGTAAAAATTACTAAAGAGTAAAAAAAAAGTTTTTGGTATAACGTTTCCTCAAGTACTGAGTAACTGATCATACTATCAATTTTTAATATTTTAAAGCTAACTGAAAATGTTGGTATTTTAATGATGAGAATGACAATAATTCATGTACCTAGCAAAAAATAAAGTCAGGCAAAATATATTTTTTTAATCATTTTCTTTCAATAAAAAAAACTGATGAAACTTTAACAGAAACTGCAGGTGTGTGTGTTTGCGTCTGGTGAATTTTTGGTTAAAACATGTTTGTTTTTCATTCAGTGAGTAGAAAATCCAGACATTTTACTCAAGTAAGAGTAGAAATACTTCATTATAAAATTGCATTAGTGAAATATCGGCCACATTTGTGCACATTTGTATTGTAAACCCGTCCACTGACCCAACAATACTCTTTATTTTATTTATAAAAATTACATTGCTGCCGACTACCAACATCGTGGGTTTCTTTTGGGAGGCATCTGACCTTCTGTTCGGAAAGTTTTTGAAGGTATTTAGAAAACATGACTAAGAAATATTTATTCCTCAGTTTAATAAAAGGTTCATTCGGTTGTTACACTGCAAAAACACAAAATCTTACCAAGTAACTTTGGTCTAGTTTGTAGTGCAAATATATTAGTACACTCAAAATAAGGCAAAACTTACTTATAAGTGACTTTCAGAAGGAAATGGGAGTTTATTTTAAGTAAATAATTCCTTAATATTGATGAAAAAGTTCTTATTCCACTGGCAGATTATTTCACTTATAATGAGACATTGTTCCAAGGTTTTAAGTAAATAAATCTGCCAGTGGAACAAGTACTATTTCGTCAATATTAAAAGCTGAAAAGTTACTTCTAAGTCAGTTTTGTCTTAATTCAAGTGTAGTCTAGAAACTAGACCAAAAGTACTTGGTAGGATTTTGTGTTTTTGCAGTGCACCAGCTAATAATTCATGGAAAGCAGTTTAATTACGATTGTGATTTGTTGCATTTTGTTCACAGGTCAGAACTGGCTGTAACTCATGCAACATTTATTTTTATTTCACTCAAACCTCACGGTGGCACCAGAGATAAAGTAAGTGAACCACCAAAGTGTGGAGGATTACTCTTAAAAAAGTTGATTTAAAAAGAGTTGACCATGTGAACTACTAAATGAATTCTCTGCACAATAAGATAAAAATTATCACTGTGTTTGTGATAGATGATGGGAAGATAAACAAAATGGGCCTAAATGAGTTTTTAATAGAAGTAAAATTATCAATGTTTTTAACAAATTGGTTTGGAAAACATTTATTTTTTATTTATGTAGTGACCCCTGCACCCCTCATTTTCTTTTGCTGACATCAAACATCTGTGATAACAGAGGAAAATGTGTATTAACCCCTAAAAGATGGTCGGTGACACAGAGTGACCCAGGGCAGGGGTTCAACGCCTCCCATCCTTAAAGAAGGCCGAGGCTGATCAGAGGTTTTTCTTTTTTAAATGTTCGTTTTCAGGAGGCGGGGCGAAACCTGACTAATGCTAACAAACACTGGAGCGAGTGCTTTGGGTTGGAAAAAGATTGAATGTGTCGCTGTGATTCTGCTGAAAGAGGCCATTTCACACAACGTGCTGCGTTCATAACATCCAGTTAGGTTCACATGGCTTTACATTAAGAGTGACAGGGCCGGGCTGATAAATTATGACATGTGAGCTCGTTGTATCGGTCAACATATCTTCAATCTGCAGCACAGAAATCTGATTAAGGCCTGAGGTAATGCTAACCAAGGTCAGCTAGCATGTTGTCACCTACGCATAGGTAACCCTACTAAAGATCTCGCAGCCCTTCAGGTTCACTCAGGCAAATAAACACTGTCTTCACAGAGGACAAAAGCCATTTTTTAAAGTCTCTTCTTGGCAGCTAGAGTGTAGCGAACCAAGTCAGTGTTTAGAAAGCAAATAAATAAAGAGGACAGGGTTGGATCAAGGAAGAAATAAGAACAGTAAAAATATACAAAGGAGAAAGAGCTATTGAGAAAGTATTTCCTTAACAAGAGAGGAACAAATAATAAATTAAGGGGCCCCTATTCCCCTGTGGACGGACTGGCATGCCTGAGGGTGGAAGGAAGTGGGCATCTCTCCGTTTATAGGGGTCACGGACAGCCTTCCACTGTGGGAGCGCCACGCAAGACGAGTCCTGAGAGAAAACTGTTCGCAGGAATGTTTACACACACAAACACACATACCACAGCGCACACAGCGTTTACAAGCCATGCGAGGTTGAATGAAGGCAGCGGCAGGGACTGCGCTGCCCTCATGTCCCTCATCATCTCACTGCTTCAGTTTCTGGCCTCTTCATATCTCCCACTTGGCCTGTATAACTGAGAGACTGCTGACAGCAACGACCTCACGTTTACCCCAAACTCCTCCAGCCTCCATCCTCAAGCAGGTGGCAGGCACCACCAACACCAGGCTCCTTATCCACGCCGCTTCTCTGACGACATTTTTATTTTCTGTGTGTCAGATCAGAAGATAAGGGAAAATAGGCTTTTTTCAAAGGGGATCAACTATGTAAAATTCACATTTTATGTGGAAATCAAGAAGAAATTGTTTTTTTTTTTGTTCACACAAGCCAGTCCATCCAAAGTGTTAAAATATTTGTAGCTACTATATAACCACAATATATATTACAGGGTTTATACAGGAATCCCAGAGTTGAATTTACAACTTTTTACTACCTCTACAATATTTTTACTACCAACATAAAATCAAGCCAATTTCGCGCCGATTTCCTCAATTTTGGGAGATCGGTGATCGGTCGATATTTACATGAAACCAATCTCATCCTCTGATCTTTTCTACTTCAGCAAAGGTCTAAAAATCAGGCACTTTCTTCTTCTGCTCTGCAGTGAGAGGTTTGACTGATAGACCGGCCCACCAGGTGACGTCTGCAAGCTTGTAGTTATCAATAGTGACCCCACTATTACCAACTCAGAGACTTTATTCCTATGTTTAGCGACA
Source organism: Brachyrhaphis roseni (assembly GCA_903066815.1). Taxonomy (NCBI): domain Eukaryota; kingdom Metazoa; phylum Chordata; class Actinopteri; order Cyprinodontiformes; family Poeciliidae; genus Brachyrhaphis; species Brachyrhaphis roseni. The sequence continues at coordinate 33,617 of CAEFZY010036880.1, forward strand.
TTTCAATCAAAAAATGGCACTGACTAAAATCAAAATTGAAAAATGATATGTTGTGAAAACATATATTATCCCATGGCGAAGCACAAAACGACTAGTTAGTCTCAACACTTTAGGCGGTTCCAACACTACGCACAGCAGCTTGGAGTCTACCAGTGACAGCTCAGGTCCTACCAGTGACAGCTCAGGTCCTACCAGTGACAGCTCAGGTCCTACCAGTGACAGCTCAGGTCCTACCAGTGACAGCTCAGGTCCTACCAGTGACAGCTTGGCGTCTACCAGTGACAGCTCAGGTCCTACCAGTGACAGCTTGGCGTCTACCAGTAACAGCTCAGGTCCTACCAGTGACAGCTCAGGTCCTACCAGTGACAGCTTGGCGTCTACCAGTGACAGCTCAGGTTCTACCAGTATGGTAGTTATATATTTTTTACTCATCTCATAAGCAGATCACTCTGTTATTTTTTTTCTCTTCTTTTTTTTTGTGCTTCTTTTGTTTTGTTTTTTGCAATAATATACCTTTCATATGTATTTGAATATATTTTTGACACTTTGTTATGAAAACCTAACTGAAAAAGTAAACATCATTTTATTTTGCCAATGTATATTTATTTAACTTTTGTCTTTCTAGACTTTAACATCAACACCCTCAATATCTGTAATTATTCTTTATTTGTTTTTATTATTATAATATTTTAATATTTGTCTTTGAGTTAACATCTGTATGTATGTTCATGTTATTTGTTTGAAATAAAGTTACAAAAAAAGTGCTTAAAAGTAACGCCCAACGGTTTTTGGCAGTTGGAATTTTTTTTTTTCTTTTTTCTTTTTAAAATCGTTACCCTAGCAACCCCAGCCCTCGTTACCTAGCAACCCGAGCAGAGCCCCAGGTCAGCTAGTTTTATGCGCTGTACAGAGGAGTGCAGAGTACCCTAAAATTGTACTCTAGTCAGAGCGCCACTACTTCAACATATTTTTTACACAAAAGAAAAAAGCAACTGTCCAAGAAATTACTCAAGAGAGGAAAGGATCTGGTTAAGCATTTACTCAAATGCTGTGTAACTGATCAGAGCATGTGATTTAATATTTAAAGTGATGTCATCAGGACAGACAAAAATGTAAACTTATGTCCAAATTCTGGTATTTTAAAGAGTAAAAATTATGTTAATAGTGTGATTACAAAATAACACATTCAGGCAGTACTTCTCCAAGTCACTAAAAACAACAAGTATGAGCCTTGTGCGAAAACAAGAAGTTTGTAGGTGTGTTTGTATCTGATGATTTTTGTTTTTAATTCAATCAGTGAAGTTACTTATAATGGGTAGAATATCCAGAAATTTTACTCAAGTAAGAGTAGCAATACTTTATAAAAATATTACTCAAGTAAAAGTAAAAAGTACAGCATCGTAAAAGTACTCCTAAAAGTACATTTTCTCCAAAAAGTTACTCAAGTAAATGTGATTAGTTACTACACTCCAAAGATGAGTGTTTTGTTCTTTACTTACCATTCAGAAACCACTTTCTGCAATCTTATTGGTTGTGCAGGAGGCTCCACTTCTACTTTTCAAAGATTTACAGTTGTACAATTGCGCATCTGTTTTCAGTAATTTTCACATTTATTTGGATTTAAGGTGATAAGAGGCCCTAAAACAACTCCTTCTGAAAAGAGATAAAAATAGAACGGACTAGACTAAAATCTCATTATTTAAGAATGATTTTGAGCAAGAAATGTAAGGAACATGTTTTGAATAGTCCATGGATCCATCCTAATCTGTTCAAGGAAGCATGATAATTCACCTTTAAGTTCCCGCGAGTCTCGCACAGTGGGACAGTCACATCAAACTTGTTAAACGTTTTCCCCTTTTGTCCCAAAGAGTTCAATTAATCAACTTCACAGGGCATGCTGGACAGAGGGGATAAAAGTCTTGGAGGCTGGAGAAAACAGGCAGGATTTGTATTCTCCTGCGGCGGCTTTCATACCCATTAAGGGATGTTAGCATCTTTTTAAGCACAGCGACTCTATTTTCAGCTTAAGGCTTACACAGATCCAAGCATTTGCTGAATTGGATTCTTGGCAGATGGCCTGCGTGGATCTTGGCCACCCTTAGATGCAGCGCTCATGTTAAGCTTCACCTTGTCAGTAAATGAGCTGCTCTAGGACTTCGCTTACTACATATAGGAACATATCTCCTGGCTGTGTAATGGTTTCTTATCAAGAAGGCAAAATGATATTACGTATTTCCTGCAAAGCACTTAAACTGATTGATTCTCTGGAGTTTTTCTGTTGATATATTGCATCCAGTTTTGTAAGGAAATGCATTTCAAGCATGAAGTGTATAATTCTTATAGAGGGAAAAATGGGAAAACGTTTTTTTCACTCATTTTTTTTTTATCTCAGAGAAATTCTTTATTTAATTTAATGAAATAAAAAATGAATTGCCCTCTAGTGGTGACATTAGAGTTTGCAAACAAATGAAGCCTTCTTTTCTCCCTTTCTTCATCTTCTCTCTTAAAATGTGAAGCACAAACTATGTGGTCCACATAAAACGTGAAAGGCCCATTGTTGGCCATGTCTTTGATTTGTCCTCTCTGGGTTACCGTAGAAACATAGTGAGGAAGACATTTAATGTCAGTAGTTCTTAATGGTTCATGGCAAGTTAAACAAATGTTTTCTGTTTATTTGATTTATCAGGAATTAATTTACCATTACATTTATGGTGCTTTTTAAAAGTTGGTTGTCTAGAGTAACAATACTCAGTAACTCTTAAACTTTTTCCCAATTTACCACGTTTTGTGTCTCAGCGTCATTTGTACCATTCAAAAACGACCACGTATGCAAACAGTCATACAAAGAAACCAGTTAACCTCACAGTCAGGCAAAAATGCAACATACAAACTCCATGAAGAATGGAAAATTAAAACCCAGGGCCTTCTAGGTGAAAGGCAACATTGCTACCAAGTGCTAAGAAGTCTGACAGGTAATTTCCAAAAGAGGAATCGCTTATTTAAAGAAATGCTAACAGAGCCCTGGTGATTCACTGACATTTTTGTTGCACAAATGTAAAATATTTAAAGATAATGCAACTCAGGAAGCACCAATTTGCAATGCTACTTGAGACTCTATTGACTGGAAGTTGCACAGCAGCCAATCCAGGAGCTCCATTTATTTTTCTTGGCTCTGATTGGCTGTAAAGAAGACCGTAGATGTTAGCCTCTACATTAGTGCTAAAACGGTTTCCACTTTGTATATTAGTGCATTTGAAGTTAATTTAAAGGATAAAGCATATTTAGAGGGATCTCTAGTATTTTAGCTATTCACATGATTCCCGGGGATGCACTGTAAAATTTCAAGTTAAAGTAACACAGTAAATGTTGATAAAAGGCAACAGACAGATTTCTCAATAGTTCTGTTGTTTTTTTCTTCATATTTTTTTGTTTTAGCAAGCTAGTGCTAGCTAAGACTCACACTAGCTTGGTTGTTTAGCATGTTGCTAGCTGCTGTTTGGTCCTAAAAGCTGTATATTGTTTTTTTGTTGAGGGGTCAAAATAATTTGTAAGAAAATGAAAATGGGATTAATCCTAAGCCAAACCACTGTGGATGGAGAGTTCAAAGCATCTAGAAAAAATTAAGTCAAAAGGCTCATAGTTGTGGTGCAGCTATGGGGAAAACAAGAATATCAAAAGCGCTCTATGCTCTTTGTACTCAATGACTCTTCTTTTTTGATGCACATTGATGAAAAACATTGGTTTACTGCTACCACACACTTTTAATTTATTTGCTTTGCCACAAAAAGTGCCCAATTTACATTTTTCTTTCAAAGATTTGCTTTAAACTCATTCAATAAATACATCAAGACAAGGCTAATCAAAACATTCTTTCTTGTTACTATATTTTGATTCATTTTGGCCCACAACCAGCTCCTCTTGCTTTGCCTCTGAGGACTTGGAACCAGAACACCAGTAGTCCAAACTTTCATTATAGGGGCCGGGAATTTAAAAAAGAAATCACATGTGTCACAGTTTATGTCGGGAGTCGTGGCCTGGAGCAATAGCTGGTTTAGACTTTGGAAGAAAATACGAAATCATTTTCTTTTTGCACCAGTCATTCATCTTTCTCCACCCAGATACCCGACGTCTCAGGCCTGCTTCAGCTCAAACTGACATGACTGGCAGGTAAGCAGCATTTTCCATTCACAGACCAGATGTAGTTTTTCTTAAAGTATATTTTAACACAACCAATGTATAATCTAATTAGAAGCTAGCATGTTTTCCACATTTTAGCCATGCTGTGTGGATTATTGAGAGAAATCTTGTGGTGTCATGTAAAGGACAACATCAAGGGCCAGTGCTGTGAAAATGTTTTTTTTTTGAGGTTTTGCCATAATTACACGCAACAGATTATAAAACATATTTTTAAATGGTGATTTCACTTAACAAGGTAAAAATATCTATCAACACCAGCATACTCATCTGTGAAAAACATATCTGTACCCTTTGACTGAACCAACTTCATCTTTTTTATTCTATCTAATGTAGAATATATATATAAAAAAATTGGTTAAAATATTTCAAAAACAGCACAGCATGACCAGATATAAAGAAATTCAAGGACAGATGATGAAAATGAAAATTATGTGATGAAAATGATTTATTGTCAGGTAGCTTTTGTCTCCAAGATGTTATTGGATTTATGAGGTAGTTAGTCTTCTCTGTATCTGGCTTATCTTTGGCTCATATAACTCTCTGAAGATATTAAATGTAAGGGTTACAAAAACTAAATAAAAATGTAGAAATTTGGAACGGTTCAAATACGGCTGGTCAGTAAATCAATAACGATATATATTGCGATAAACATTTGATCAATATCAATAGATAGTACGTCCAGTAGAACAGGCAGAACCGCACAGCATTCTGGGGGATGTAGGCAGAGGAGAATCTCAACCTCATGACTAGCTAAACAAGGTTGCTGGCATCGACTCGCTCTTTGGTTACCTAGCAACAACCTGTTGGAAATCCTGTAAAATCCCGCGATGCCGTAGGGGAATTTAGAGTAAACAAATATATCAGGCGAAATGGCGACTCCTTACCTGTTGGTGGCGGGAATGGCTAGCTAACGTTTTTTGCCAACCGCCAATAAAAATTTTCAAGACGAAGAAGAAGAAGAAGAAGACGAAATGGCGATAGTTTGTCGAGTTTAGTTAAGCGATAAAAAAATTCTACGGCTTTGGATAAAGTGTTGGAGACATGACGGCTTTATTTGCGGCAATGTGATATGGAGGTGAGTTGTTCTGGTTTTTATTCGTCGTTAACCTTCGTTGCTGTTTTCTGTTCTGTCGTTTAGCTTCACCTGTTAATTATATGATAAGTTTTGGATGTTATAAAAAATATTAGCAAACTTATTACAGCCAATTTATATCAAGTTGATGACGTGCAGCTGAAAAGTTGCCGGGTTTAAATCCTCTGTTTGTTGTTTGTGTTATGATATAACTTACACAACAGCTTCTTAAAAATAATAACACCAGCGAGGAGTGAAAGGAGAAAGTTATATTGCTCCAGATGAAACTCTGGATGAAAAGATAATGTCAGCAGTTGGGCAGTATTTCAGATATTTGAAACCAAAAACTAATCGATTATTTTTTATATCGGCTGATGTGAAATACTTGTATTGTGATATGGTTTTTAAGCCATATTGTCTAGCCTTGGGTTCAAATACTTTGTAACCTTTTGCTGTAATTGTGGATAATTTTTAGTCCTCAAATATTTCAAAAACATTTCTGAAGCATTGCAACTTAAGAACATAATCTGAAACAGCTCTTAAAAAGCAGATTTTGGTAGTAGCTAGTTACATTTACTCAATTAGATTTACTTGAGTAACTATTTTGAAATAATGTACATTTAGGAGTATTTTTACTACACTGTACTTTTTACTTTTACTTGAGTAATTTTATTATGAAGTATTGCTACTCTTACTTGAGTAAAATTTCTGGATTTTCCACCTACTGTATGACGAACAAAAATGTTTTACCAAAAATGTACTAGACACAGACACAGACCTGCAGTTTTTCTTAAAGTTTCATAATTTTTTTTTTTTTTTTGGATTTGGAAAAAAATATATATATTTTTTTGTTACTTATATGAATTATTGTAATTTTAGTTATTAAAATATCAAAATTTAGACTTAATTTATGTTTTGGTTCCTCTAGTTATGGAGTTTTAAAATATTACATGATTGATAATTTGATCGGTTACTCAGCACTTGAGTAGACTTTATACCAAATACTTTTTTACTCTTACTTGAGTAATTTCTTGGACGGCTACTTTTACTTTTACTTGAGTAAAAATATGTGGCAGTAGTAATTTGGGTAAGTTTTGTGGGAACTCTGCACACCTCTGTGCAAAAGTCACCATCAGAGAGACCAGTAGACAGTTGACTGTCCATCGACTTGCTAAAGCTTCATATTGACTTTGTGCCATTTCACCTTACAGATTCAGCAGAAGACCTGTCAGGCCTTCGATGTTTTACAGCTCAAGTTTGCAGACAAAACACCTCAAAACCAAATCCCCCTCACCAACATCTGCTGCCAATTTAGCCAAGGCATTCCTGCACTCTGCGCTGCTTAATATTCACAGAGGTTAGGATCTGCAGGGGAGGAGGGTAGAGCGGAGGGTCACACTATCCTTTGGTCTTGAATCCAGACACGGTGAAAAATGAGGGGTTAACAAAGAGTGAGCTGGAGCAGGGGCAGGTTAACTGGGCTAATTTGCAGGGATAATAATGGTGTTCATGCAACTCCTTTGGGGAGCGCCGGTGTGGAACACAGAACTGATGGTGCAACCACACAGGAAGTTTACAACATGGCCTGACAAATCAAAACGTATTTAATCATCAAACATGCAAAAAGGAGCTGGCGTCAGGGCCAGAGCCAGCAGCCATTCAGAAGATGAAGATAAATGTGTAAAAAGAGGGGAGCACACAAAGCATCAGCAGCATCAGATCTGCACCCTGAGGATTTCAGACCGCTCATTTTATCGGCCAACTGTAAGCACGAGGTGTCAAAGGTGCATTCTTTCTTCTAATTTAGCTGGTAGCCTGGAGCAAGTTTCTCCATTGAAACATACAGTACATCAGTTATGTTTTAATTGTTTACATGTGGGTGTCTTAACATTAGATTTTGCTCCATGAAATGAACAATAAACCGGATACATTGCTACTTTTGCAGGAAATTGCTTGTGAATGGTGAAAGTAAAGTATTTTATTAGCTTTAATCAATGCATTCTGCACACATAGCTGCACATATGTGCTGCATGGCTGAACTAGGAGAAAATAATAACCCAGTTAATTGATAATTAGAGCCTTGGCCTCCTTAAACATGGCCACACAATGTCCTTGTGAATTTTTTGGGATATATCCCAGACACTGCTAACTTTAGTAACAGTGGAAATTGAAAACTTCTGTCTTCCTCCTTGTTTTAGTTTATTTGTTCATTGTTATATCTATGGGAATATGTTTATATTTGAGGAAATGTAATACCCTGCAAAGAAGGAAAGCATAGGTCGAAAATAATACGCTGATTCTAAAAGGATGATATTTAACTATTTTTTTTTTATAATAAGCTATCCTCATTTATGGGAATATTTGTTTTTCCCCTCATGTCAAGGGACTATCAAATGTTCTCTGCTTGTTTTGGGATGAAATGGTCTATATGTGAAAAATATATTAAGAATATATTTTGAATTGTATTTCCTCTTTCTCAAATGACTCCGGCCACCCTGGAGAGTTCACACAAATATCTCACTCTCCATACAAAGTAACGTCATCCGGAAATTTAGAAGTGAATATCTGTAAACTACAGAGTGCATCTGTATTCAGCTAGCTCAATATTTTTTTTCAAACAGCTTTTTGTTGCAGGTAATTTCAGATTTGTCTCTACCAGATTTGTAAATCTAGAGATTGAAATTTTTGCTGATTACTGATTAAAAATTTAATTTAAATCTAAACTTTGACTAGGCGTTTGATCTCAACCTTTCCATTGTCTCTCTGGTTGTTGTTCTTCTGGAGGGTGAACTTTTACCATCGTTTCATAGGGAAACTATTATGCAAAAGTCCGATTTTGTACGTTTTATACTTCCATTTTGGTCTGAGTTGATTCTTAAAATAACCGAAGTGCTTAGAAAATAACACCCAGACGTTTTTTGGCAATAAGTTAACGGTTTTTGGTGTCTGGAAAATGATCTGTTTCAAAGGCTTCCCAAATGTTAAGCCACATCCCACAGGCTCTGCACTGTTACCTAGCAACCCCAGCTGAGCCTTACCCTGTTACCTAGCAACCAAAGCTGAACTCTAGCACGAACAGGGGAACTCTACTAAATTGTGCAACTTCTGTTAGTTGCACGTAATTTTATTTAGTTGTATTAGACTAAAGTGATCTGAATAAACTTTCATGCCACAATTTTTCTTTTTTCTAGCTGTAAAACTTGTTCCTCTTATCGAACGTGGTGGTGCTGTTCCAAGAGCTACTGAAGGAAACGACACAGAAATCTCCAACTTTCTTCTTCACAAATTGCAAACAAAATTGGAATAGAGTCAGATTTTAGCGGTTGTAGGATTTCTATTGTCTTTGGTAAAAGACCATATGTCATTTCTCCCGCTAGCGTGAGACTCTCACGTTTTGGTTGTATTTACTCAGAATGCCTTGCGCGACAGTCCATGTCCTGCATTTGGAGCAGTCTGTGGTCCGCTTGGCATTCACATATGCATTCACACTTCACCAACCGAACCAGACGTTCTAAGCAAATTGACTTGAGTTCAATTATAGTGGACTAAACAGGGATGGTGTGAATGAACTCTTCATATTACGACTTGGTGAAGCTACTTAATGAGACAAACATACTTCTACAGTTCAGAGTGCCATGCTTTATATTTTGTATAAAATTCGTTTGCAGGAGCAAGCCAATACACATTAAACACCATTAAAGAGCTTATAAAAGTTACTACAGTCCCTCTTGTTTAGTAAAAGTTTAGGCAGCTCAGGAACCTCTGCTGTTGTATTTTTAGATTCAGCCAATTATTCCCACTGGGGGACAGACCTGGTCTGCAGGCAGGCCAGCGTAGCACCTGGACTTTGTTACTACAAAGCTCTGCTCTTGTAAGACAAGCGCAGTGTGGTTTGTCTTACTGGGTGGCGGCCATGTTGTTCTGAAACATGTATCAGTAAAATCCATGTGCATGTTCGCAGATGTGCAGTTTGTAACAGATGCGCTCGTAATGTTATTTAAATGGTAAGCTAGCAGCAAGCAGGCTTCTTCATTTCCTCTGATGCCTGGAGGACATGTTGCTAGTGATGTTTGGAGAATAAAACACCCTTTTCATGCATCAGACACCCGTCAGCACACAACACACACTAACACATTTTCTATTAATGTGTTGTTTCACACACACAGCGCTTTGGTAAAAACACTGGGGAAAAACAGGGTTTAAAAACCTGCATATTGACTGGTGAGCTGCTCACATCACTCAGGAACCTAAATACTTTACCCATTTTATATGTGGTTGGTCCTTCAGTTGTAGTAACTTCAGCACTGAGAAATCGGCTCTATTGACTTTACTAAAAAACAGAATATAAAACAACTTTCAATGTTACAAAGACAAACAACCTGCTTTTATTTAATATCATCCATCCATCCATCCATATATACCTGAGTGAAGTTGGCCCCCCCACCTTCTTCAAATCAGAAAAAATTGGTGTCAAACGTTTGTGCTATGTTTGTGCTGGTTTGTGCAGCAAAAATTTTCGTTTGTGCCGCTATCATTTTAAAGATATAAAGAAATGTTTTTAGAGGTCATCAAAGGTCAACCAGC
>CAEFZY010036888.1:0-84422 GCA_903066815.1 Brachyrhaphis roseni
TGCTGTTTAAATGTCTCTCTCAAAAAAAGTCTGAATTGTATATTACTACCCCATATGATCATTTTCTCCAAATATCAAATTTTTCCTGCAACTACAACTTAATTTGAGCCTGAGAGGGTTAAAAACTTGCAACGTTTGTTTCCACTTTACAGTTATGCAATGCTTTGTGCTGTTGTTTCAAATAAAATACCCTTTTTATACTGTGTCAAAATGTCTTGGAATGGGAAAAAGTCCTAAACTATTGCAAGGCACTCTGCACTGGCTAATAGGTGGTCAGGCTTTACTGTGTGCAGTGTGTAGTTTGTAACTTTGTACAGTTTTTTTTTTTTGTAAAGGAAGGTGGGACATGGCATCAAGACATCAAGACCTGAATCAGCACTGAAAAACAAAAATACCCTTGGAATACCCCTGCTTTCTATAAAACAGTAAATGATTTCCTGTAGGTCACTTCAGCTCAGTGGATGTGCTGCACCGGTGGTAAATCAACCGAATCAGCATGATTCCTGAGGGAACGTGGACATCTGTAGCACATTTCAGAATTAATCCATTGAATGCATTTCAAAGCAAATATTGACAATTTGACAATAGAAACACTGAATCTCAATTTGAGTAAAGCTTTAAAGGTTTTCACCAATTAGTAATAGAACAAACCAGTTCAATTACTTGAGTTTACATAACTGTTTGTGTCTTTTGGTTTCAGTCAGCTGTCCAGCAGTGCTCAGCCACAGGAGCAGGAGCTTCACAAATCTGGAAAACGTCCGAGTCCTCTTTGGGAACAATTTCTAAGTGCCTGAAGGTGTTATGCTGATCTGGTCGAACATTTTGACTCAAGTATAAACGCCATGGGGATGTCCAGCCAGGAAGGAGATGAGTTATGTGTAAATCAACCCTAAAACAAAAGTCAAAAGCCTCATTGGGATGACGGCTCAGAGTGGTGTCAGAATGCCACAAGCCACAGTAAAACAAGTACCGAGATGGACTGAAAGGTCACTTAGACAGAAAATTACTCCAAAAGCAGTGTTTAGAAAAATGATAAAGTTTGCAAATGCGGAGAGAGAAAAAGATGTTACATTTTGAAGACATGTCCTGTGGTCTGATGAAACTTAAGTTGAAGTGTTTTGACCACAACGACTATTTTTAGATTTGAAGGGAAAAGAAAGGCACACAGTACAAATTAGGTAGTATTATGATATAACTTTATTTATAGATATTGAAGCATTGGTCGGGATATTTAATACTGGGCAGGAATGGGTCTTTAAATGAACAATGAGCCAAATTATGCTACCAGGTTTGTAACAAAGAACAAAAAAAATCTATGTTTTGAAGTTCTAATGTTAATCTTGTGGACAATTTAAGACTGGGAAGGCAGTTCTACCAGTTACAAAATTTGTCTAATATTTGTATGATTCTGAGGAAAGATTAAATTATCCTAGAATTTATAAAACAGAGACGATTTTGGTAGTGAGAATAAAAAAGGGGACATAAATATCTTAGCCGGAGAAAGTAATGGATTAAATCAGGGAATGAAAAAAATCCTGGATGGGAAAAAAAAAAAAAAAACCTGATCTCTGCAAGGCTTTTTCTGGCATCACCTAAAAGAACTTCAGTGGAAATTTTAGCATTTGAAACTGGGTCAAAAAGCTTATTTCAAATTTTTTATGCAGTTTCATAAGACTTCTGCATATTGTAATACCAGTAACAAGGTCATGCTTGGTATCAAAGCAGCTGCACACAATAATCGTAATGGTGGTGTGTACTTTACAAACTCCCCAACACATGTGGACAAAATGCTGTTTTCGTAGATGCTCAGTGTGTTACAGTGTCATGTGGCTTTCAGAAGAATTTTCCTGCAGAAATCAAGTAGAAAACACCATTCCAGTGCACCTGGGCTCTCCTTAATGTCTAAACACGTCTCCTGGGGAGACATTGTGGCACACTCGTCACACTCTTTTGATTACCAAGTATTATATAACCAAAGTAGGTAAAGAGACAAACAGCCCTCAGAGGGAAGACAGTGAAGGGTGCAAAGAGACGGCAGTGTTTAGCTGACAGTTTAAAGTAACACAACATGCTGCTTTCAACACTGTCAGCAATCACAAGAGACCTTGACGAGCCTTCATTGGCACCATACTAAGTCTGAGCTGAAGTGAGCTGATAAAAAGAAAGAGCATCCAGGCAGCACACGGGGAAATCACAGAGCACAAAGTGGCGCATTCACACTTCAGAGGCATTCTGTGTCAACTTTACCCTTTATTGGATGAATCCCACCGTAACCATTGAGATCTCTCGCTGCCGTTTCTGTTATTCTACCCTTCTCTCTCACCTCTCATTCTTCCTGAGATCTGATTGCGTGTTTTGAATTTCTCCGAAGCCTCTATAAAAGCGTCAACCACTTAACGGCACGGAACGAGAAATAAATGTTTCCGAGGCGAAATCCAATAAGACGAAGGCTGCATGACAATGGGAGTCCCCAGCCAGTGGTGTGTGGCCTGCCACGGCAGGCTACTTTTCAGTAACACCTGGGGTCTGTTTCCTCTTGGCCCTGGGTGCTCCTTGTTCTCATGCATCACAACGTTACTCTGATTATCCTCCCCTACTGAATCCTTTGGAAAGCACATGCTTTCAAAACGAGCGTCTCCACAAGGAGAATCCTGTGTTATTGTACCATCCCGCCTACATAAACTGTGTGCAGGGAATGCAGTGGCTCAGCAGGGAAGACGAAGAGGAGAGAAGCAGTGTGAGGGAATGACAGAGAGACGGCAGGACAATGACGCTTTGTGATGGTTTGCGGCTGATGCCTAATGGAATACGTAGGTTAAAAGACTGCAGTCGTCTATGACTGCACTGATTTGAGTTACCAATTCTGTAGGAGAAGACAATGGAATGAACTCCCATGTATCAAGTCGTAAAATGGAAAATAAAAAAATAAAAAATGGCATATTCACTGAAACACCTACACTCCAGTCCCAAAGAGATATGGGAAAGCATAACTTGCTATTCTCAAAATACACGGTAAGTTACAAAACTTTTGTAAAGTTTTAAAAATTCTAATAAGGGAAGAATCTGAAATGTCTGCTCCTGAATTAGTACTTGCTTTTCTGCACTGCCTTGCAAAATGCATTCCTAAGTCTAAACTTTTTAAAATATTTTGTCACATTATCGCCACAAACCAGTAACTTCAAAGTATTTATTGGGGTTTTATGTGACAGACGAACATAAAGTTGCATATATATGCAAAGTGGAAGTGGAAGAGTTTGAAATAGGGTTAGGTTGTAAAAGAGCATCCCGAGCTTTGAAAATATCACAGAGCACTGTTCCATTATCCAAAAAGTGAAAGTATTACAGAACTTCAAAACCTATCAAAAACATACCCGACCACATAAACTCAAACTATTGATATGACACTCAGTCGCAAAACTCCACGAAACTGACCAAAAGAAAACCTTTTAGAGGCTAAAAATTACTAGAGCAGGTGGAAGTTTTCATTCCAAAGTTGCAACAGGAGTGCTTTAGATCAAAGTTAATGCCTAGGCCTAAATCCCAATGAAAATCTGTGGCAAGACTTGAAAATTGGTATGAAATAATGCCTTTGATACTATCTGACTGAGCTCACACTATTTTTGCAAAAGGTTGGTCAAATTTTCAGTCTTTATATGCATAGCTGGTATACTTCTAACTCGTTCGAACAACCTTGCACGACATTTTTCATATTTTGTTATTAAAAAAATAAATAAAAACCATGCATTATTTGTCCATTCCACTTCAAAATGATGAGCAACTTTGCATTAAATGTCACAGGAAATCACATCAAAACAGCACAAATTCAGGTTGCAATGTGATAAATTGAGAAATTATTTTGGAAGGCATTGTACGTTAGCACCTTTTAAGTCATGATATATAATAAAAATGTATTCGGATAAATGTTTTCAAATATTCTTTTAAAGCCTGACTGAAAAACATTTGCAACATCTGGATGAAACAACTGAGATATTTTGTGCAATGTTAATATCAAGAAGGGTAGAAATGCAATATTTCTTGGCTGGTATAGCTCTGGTTTAATGAATGCACACATTAAAGGCCAACATTACATTTAGCTCCTTAGAAGAGGTTCCACTGCTGCAGATGCCCCAGCTCAAGATAAAAGTCCCTTACTGGAGTTCACTCAAATTATGCTAATCTAGCTGTTTAGTGCATTATTTTTAAACTTTTCTCTTCTTTCTTAAAGCACACTTCACCAATTTTGTTCTCGGTGTCATCAGATCAGCCTGTAAGGAAAAAAGAGGTGAGAGAGCCAAGATATGAGTTTTGCTAAGTCAGCTTAAGCTTAAGTCTACTCCTATATAAAAATCCAGGGGGAATTGATTGGATGAAAAGGAACTTAGGTTGCAAGAACCGGAAGATTAGAGATTGTTTTGTCCTCTGCAGTGTCTCAACTTGACCATGGCTGGCCTAAGGTCAAAGCCCGAGTGTCACAGCATTAAAGAGCCGCTGACAAAACTGCAGACTTCAGTCTTATTTCTGACGTTTTTTCTTTGAATCAGGCTGATTAAAGAGGGCCAAAAAGTGCCATAAAGTACACCCACGGGGAACTTTTTGAAATTTTGCCACATTACAACCACAAACTCCACTGTATTTTAATGGGATTTCAAGCGATGGACCAATATAGAGTAGTTCAGGATTTTCAAGATGAATAAAAAGAGTATACGGTTCCCAATTTTTTGACATGTAAAAGTCGAAATGTTTCACATAAACTTCAGTCTTCGACTTTTTGCAGTGCTGCACAAAAATGTGATTTTGAACTCTTCTCTGGTGTCTCCCTGTTTCAGACAGAATAATCTGGAACAAGAACTGCTTATTGCTTTCTTATACATCCCAGGGCTTAACAGAACAGCTGGATTTATACTGAGATTAAATTACAAGTTCTATTCACATATAGAAACACAGATTATAAAGAAAGAAGAAGTCAAGTAAAGAAACAAGATGCTTGTTAGAATCAACATGTGAAGCCCAAACTTAGAAAGTTTAAATTTGAACCACATGAGAAAACATTCGAGAATAAACATTAACAGGCCAGAGAAAGGCCAGTGTTGATTTATAAAACTCATGAAGATTCATTAAAACTGTGATATGAGCATGAATCTGAGACTGACAGACTGTCTGCTGGCTGTCAGCAAGGCCACTTCAACAAATTATTCCTCACCGTCTTAGCCTCACATCAGCCTTTTCTTCTCGTATGAATAATTCATCCGCTTTCTCTTTTTAGCCATCCCAATGTCAAATTGAGTGAATGGTGAGAAAAAAAAAATATCGAGAAATTCCACCTATAACAAAACAAATATTAGCATCTATCCAAAAAGCATAGATTGGAATATTTGAGCTGTTTATTCAGAGTGACAGAGCTGTTGTAGAAAGTGCAGCAGCTTGCCAACAAGGATCTAAAACAATGCGAAACATTAGACCATTACGCGCCTTCTGTTTGTGTCGATGGGGGAGCCGCTAAGTGCTGGAAGCACGTTCCACAATAGCGTTTTACCCACATGCCAGGAGACAGATTTCGTTGGTCTCTCATTTCTGAATCGCACTGCAGAGATTATAGGAGCGCCCACTGTTTTGCTGAGAGACCATAAAAGAGAGGCAGAAAGCATTAGGATTGGAGATCTGTTTGCCAATTACTTTGCCTTTTGTGTAGACACGGTGTGAGCAAAGAGAGGGGAACATCTAAAATCCCATATGAAGAATTCATGTGATTGCTATCATGGAGCGAGGTTTAGTGGTATCCTCGCAGAATGTGTCCACCTAATTGGATTTTCACGACATTCAACTGCGCAGCAAGAGAGAAAACATCGTGCTGGGGGGAAAACATCAGAGGAGAGAAATGGAAATTACCGGGCCAAGTGTTCTTCTAAAGACGTTTTACTTTCATATTTATCCTTCTCAGACTTCCCTTGTTCTGTTTACGGAGGAATCTACTTGATCAGATCCAGGATCCAACATGGATTCCAGCTCATGGTTGGGTTGATGAGCTGGAATCAACCCAACTGTTTGAAACATAACAACATTTAATGTTATGTTTCAAACTGTACATTTAATGCTCCTTTTTTTAAAAGAAAATATATATATTTTTGTCCAAAAAGCCAGATTGACTTGTAAAAGCCTAAAAAGGATACAACATCTTAGGGTGAATACTGTTTAAAGGCACTGTAAGAATACAGTTGAGAGAATGGGTGTCAATCATTCTTTTTGGTCTCGTAATTCCTGGATGTCTCTCAGGAGTATTTCCTATATTCAATATATAGGGAATACTCAATTTCCTATATTGAGCATTTTTATAGTTGCAAATGCAACATCAGAGTCAAACATATCAGTAAATGTTTGCATAAATCATTCTGAATATGAAAAGTAGCATCAACAGACATTTGTGGTGTCTGCAAATTAACACAACAACAATAATAATAATGATGATGATGATGATGATGATCATACAGACCTTTGGGCACTTAAGTAACTTAAAAACAACATAATATGTAGGAGAAAACATATCAACTATGTAACCTTTTCTTCAAACTTAAAATACCAGGTCACAGCATCCTCACTGTCAAATTGTGCTTTTAGCATTCTAAGAACTGCACTCATTTGGAAGCAACCTGTGATGAGCGTTTGACCATTTTTCCACTCCTACATCACCTTTACTTTGCAAATGTAAAGTGACTGCTTGATATTTCCACTCTGTCTTGTATGGAGGCAAGCAGTAAAGGCCCAGACTAATCTGCAGATGAATGCGTGCACAGTGCAGGTAAACAACATTTTTTATATGTATTTCTTTTTCACTCTGAGCACAAATGCTGTCAAAAATCTTCCACGCTCTGGAGAATTTTCCAGTGCAAACAAACGCATATCTATACAGGCCAGTGAACGAATAGCCACATATGTGCAGTCGGTGCATGCATGCGCCTAAACAGAAACAACACCATCAATAGGAGCACATTATAAAGAGATAATGTCACAATGTTGCCTGCGGCAGGAAGAATCAGTCGTACCGTTTTCGTTTCCCATGTACTTTTTTTTTTTAACTCTCATTTTCAGTTTCAGTTTTAAGAAAAGACAAAACATAAAGAACCCTTTGCCCAGAGGAAATGTGCTGCAAATGGGGATCCATCCTGTAGGCTCCAGCTCAGCTGCCAGCACACCGATGTCTCATCGATGAGTTCATGCGGTTATCATGCTGGGAAGAGTCAAAGGGTGTGTGAGGTAACCTCGGAAGATCTGGCACATATTCCTTTAGGCTAACCCGTGTGCTCAAGTAGTTTTACAAGCAAATGTAAACAGCGTAGCTTTCACAAGAAATTTGCAAAATTAAAATACAGCAACAGAACAAGAGAGAAATAGAAAGCGCTTTCAAAGTCTTTCGCTACACCAGGAATCAGAGACTCAAATCCTCGACTGCAACTGGCATGCTACTGAGAAGAGGGCTCAATAGGTTTGGAAACTACACTTTATTTGTCAAATACACACTAAAAACTATGTAACCTTTTCTTCAAACTTAACGGCTATACTCTACTTTGTGTTGATATGTCGTGGTTATATCAGGAGCGCAAGCAGGACTAGACGTGGTTGTTGACATCTTGACATCTAAACCTGTTTCTTCAAATACAACATGAGGAAGACTGAGGACACTTGGTCCTCGTGCTTAGCATTCAGCCTGGTGTCAGTTTCTTAACCTTCCTTCAAAAAACCCAGGATTATTTACAACAGCCTGTGGCTTCCTGTCTGCTCTCCCATATCCCTTCAACCTCCGTCCCACCTCCACGTCTTCTCTTCCCAAGGGGCTACGGGGAGTTGGTAAAAGATAAGCTTTGTGTTGTGGCAGAGGCAACTGACACCTCTTCAACAACATGAGGATTTAGCCCCGCGAGCATGAGAACTAATACTCCGCACGTGCGGGGAATCTCCGATGCACGCCCGCACCCATCCACTCGTGTATACCTAAGCAGGGATGGAGGAAGCGCACGAGGTGCCACGAAAACACAAACGCTCATGCTCACGCAGGCACATTCACTTTGGGTGAAACGTGCATAACAGAGGCACCCGGGAGTTTGCATAAAGACACAATGAAAACACCACCCAAAACCCCCTCTGGCATGCCTTGCTCTAGTGCTCACAAAATTGCTTTTAATTGGTGTAGGAGAATAAATCAATGCAAATCATGTTTGGAATGCTGGTGATGGGAATGAGGAAGAAAAGGCGCTGAGGAGAAAAACAAAAAGCAGAGAGCAACAACTGCTGCCAGAACATCAGACGAGGCCGCTCCTGAAAACAGTGGCGCAAAAGGCTGCTATGCAGTGTATGCAACGCATAGGGGCGCTGCACTAGAGGGGCGCAACAATGATGTGGGGAATTTTTTTTTCTGGTCAGCATTTTATGTACTTAACAACTGTTTGTGTATGAAATAATCAATAACAGAGGAACAGCACAAATTAGGCGCCCCTCCCCTCCTGCCAGCCGCTCTCCCTCCCACTCAGGTAGCTCGGGCACGTGACCCTTCGAGAAGCGCTGAGGCGCGTTTTTTTTCCTCTTTTAAAATTGAATTGTATTAGTGCCTCGACAACAGGGAGCTAAAGATGGGCGCAGAAAAAAACTCTGGGGCACAAAACAGAAAACGGAAGAAGGGGAGGGATAAATATGTTGGAGAGACAAAGAAAAGCTTTTCAAAGTGGTTGAAAGACAGAAGGCAAGTAATGTCAGTGTATCAACAAGAGAGTTGTAAGTATTCAGGTTAGCTTAAGCTAAAATGACAGGTGGTTGTTGTTCTCAGGCCGTATTGAACCAAAACTGGACGCAATTTATTCCGTATTGCTAAAAATGTCTGATAGACAAACTATCACACATCTCAAGAATAAATGTAATAATAATGACCAAAACAAAACACGGGAAATATTAAGGTCAGCTAAATTGTCGTTGCGGGACCTAAATAGGACCCCCCCCAAACCCACGCTGTTGTCACGGTTGCTTAGAGACGGACACTGCGCAGCCGCAGTGAGCTGCTATCAACCCGCGTCTTTTTAAAATGTCCATCGATACTAAACCGTCCTTAGAAGTAAAACCTCTGGAAAAAATACAGACGGTAGTAGGAAGACACACATTACAGGCTAAACAGTTACAGTGACGTTTAATAGGGGCATTAAAAAAAAATGTGTCAGCGATGTTCAGTGGCGCAGAGTGAAATCTTAGTGATATCTGTGTGATACCAGACAGAATGGATCAGGAGAGGAACCGCAGAACCTAAAGAACCAGACATCAGTTTCTTCATCCCTCAATCATTTCCTGAGACTGAAAAATAATATAAATGGCAATTTAAAAGAACAAATCATAAACATAGATTAATAGTAAATAAATAAATATTGTGAAGGGAACATTAAGAACGTTTGAACTGTGTAGGAAAAACATTGATATCTTGTATAAATACAGTGTTTTGTGGTCAATATAATTTCACCATTTTATTAATATGGATTACCAGTTTGGATCAGGCTTCCTATCAAGCTATAAGAATGATAGAAAACATGCTAACAAAATACCTCAGACCTGCAGCCCATAGGCGGTTCTAGACACAGGATAACAGAAATGGCTCTTTGGCCGTTTCTGATAGCCCATAATCGACCGGGGGCGGTGACATTTTCGCATCCACCTCAAAAGTGTGTAGTTGCGCCCCTGAGCCACAGCTCAAAAGCTACTATAGACTTAGGCTTGTTAGGCTACTGACCACCTTTACTCACTCTGTTACTTTATTCTTTTACTTCTCTCCAATTTGTGTAATTTGCTGTTATTTCACCTGTTAACTTTATGCTTTTTTCTTAACATTTCTTCTCTTTATAGAAGCAACATCTGGTCTGAATTTCTGTTTGGTAACTTCCTGGAGGATGAAAGGCTCTCCTGCTATTAGCTTTTTACTTTTCATTAACATAGAAAGTACTCACACATCAGCTCTTCTGTTGTATCTGATCTGTATTGTCAAAATGAAGAATTCATTGCCACTGAAAAATAATGTCTTCCTATTCAAAAGTCCCTGAAGCCAAAATCTTCATTCTGCAGCTCATTGTGTCGAGTCTTATTCTGTTCCTGTTGTTGGGATGTGTGAATTACTCTGACAAGAGATTCTTCAAGCAAAATGATCATGAAAGCAGTGGCAAGCAGTCTTTTTAACATAATAGCAATCCCACAGGATGTAGGGCTATTAGTTGAGTACAGGTCCTTTACTCACACCTGCAGACTCTTACACAGAAACACATTTACAGACATTTGCAAACCTTTTCTTTCCACTAAATCTGAAGTCTGGCCGGATCTCAAGAATATAACTGACCCATTGTTAAGTCCAAATCACATGTAGATTTAATAAACGAAGTCAAAACAGCGCCCTCTGGCGGTACAGACAGGTCTGAAAATTTAGAAAATCATCAAACAAACACAAGTTGATAGAAAAAAGTAAAAAATAATTTTAAAAAAATTGAGTATTTTCTATGATTTTATTTTCCGTTAAATAACATTTAATGGAAATGTGTCGCTTTTTTATTATGGTGTGTGCCAACCTTTTTGTAAAGTTGATGCAGTCTCCGTGACCTGTTTCAGCCTTGCTTTGGAGCAACCTAATAACACACATTGGATCAAATGCATGCCTGGGAAACTGCAGGTCTCCGCACACACACGTGGTCAGGTGTAACCAGCATCGTAATAATAACGTAAGAGACTTCTTAAATCCATGCAGCGAGCTCAGAGCAGAGCGGAGTCAGACTCTCTGAAGCTGCTCATCGACGGGATGCGTTTTCAATCCGTATCTGTGAGGGAAGCGCGCACCGGAGCGCACGTACCCCGCACACCACGTTCAGATTGGGAAAGCTTCCACAGACACATCTGGAATCAGGACCAGAAAGGACTTCCGCTGCGGTCCGGTTCAGGTTCATTTATCTGAGAAATAGTCAGTTTCACAAGAGAAAGACGAAGAGAAAACAAAATCCTTGCTTGAGGTTACATTTTAACTCATGGATTTCTTGAACGTTTCTTATTTGTCTAATGGAGACTCAAATTTGACAAGAGGTAAGTTAATTGTTTGATTGATTGTAACATTAATTTTATTTTTTAGTTCTATCAATATGGCGAGGATTATTGCCAATAAGTATTAAAAGTAATGGCATGAGACAACATATAATAATAGTAATAACTAAACCCTCATTTAATAAAAAAAAAAATGTTGCATAAATTGTGCAACCTGTTTTGTCAGTGTTGACCTATTTTAATTAAAGCCACAAGCATGAAAAAGAAAAAAAATTGAAAGATTTAAGTAACATTTTCCTACATGGTTTAAAGTATTTAAGATCAATATCTTATTAAATTTGATATATAAAGGTTTGGTTTATTTTTCTTTCTTTAGAAAAAAAGCCCCTAAGAATAAAAGGTCTTATATAGCTTCTACAATTGTACAAGAGTATTCTGAATAAAACATCCAAATGTGACATGGAAGTAATAATGGAGAAATAAAATTATATAAATGTGGACAAATTTATTGCAACCGTTTAACATGAGAAATTATATCATGTTTATGAAATAACTGTATGGAATAACATCACCAGAAGCACAAATGCCAGTACTTTGCACAAATTGTTTGGCCAAAAGGACAGCACTGATTGATTCACAAGGTTGATGCATAGAGAGAAAAAGATGTACGTTTCTCTTTGTGTAGTCTCTAAATAGTACAGAGTCATCAAATCTTTCTTTTGCCTCTTTAACCTCATCTGGTAAAAGCCCACTGTTCAACATAAAGTCCCAGAAGAGTTTTGCAAAACCCATGTTTACATGTGATGGTAGGAAAGTACAGATATTTTCCTGTTGTCAAAAATCAAATCAAAGCAAAATTTATTTGTAAAGCATCTTTCATCAACAAGGCATTTCAATCAGTAATTTTGCCACCTGGTAATATTTTTTTTTTGCAATCATTGCTTACCATGAGATTTTTTTTTCTCAATATTTTGTTCTCTGCTGTTGTGTTTTCTGGTGTGATATGCTTTTCAGTGACTGTTGAATTACACAGGATTGTATTACTCTGTTCCAATGAGTGAGTAAATGTACATACTGCTATAAAATAATCACTTTCAGACAATGTCAGAGTAGTTTTCTTAGTATGTTTGAATTGATGGTCATTGTTTTGTTCCAGCTGAAGATGATGCCCCTCACTGCGGTGCCAGTCTGCCTGTCATCTTTGGAATCATCTGTTTCCTGGGCATCATCGGGAACTGCATTGTCATTTACACAATTCTGAAGAAGACCAAGTGTCGTGCCAAGCAAACAGTTCCAGACATATTCATCTTAAACTTGTCAATCGTCGATCTCCTGTTTCTTCTTGGCATGCCGTTCCTCATCCACCAGTTGCTGGGTAATGGTACGTGGCACTTCGGTGCAGCCATGTGCACCGTCATCACTGCCCTCGACTCCAACAGCCAGATTGTCAGCACTTACATCCTCACTGCAATGACCCTTGACCGCTATTTGGCGACTGTTCACCCGATCCGCTTCAACCACATCCGAACACCATATGTAGCTGTACTGGTCATCGGACTGGTGTGGGTACTGTCCATGTTCACAATCATCCCTGTGTGGATGTACACTGGTCTGATGCCTCTGCCGGATGGACTGGTTGCCTGTGCTCTCCTTCTCCCAGATTTGGTCAATGACACGTACTGGTTTACACTTTATCAGTTTTTCTTGGCTTTTGCAATCCCTTTGGTCATCATCTGCCTGGTGTTCTTCAAGATCCTACAACACATGTCCGCCAGCGTGGCACCGCTGCCCCCACGCAGTTTAAGGGTGCGGACCAGGAAGGTGACCCGGATGGCGGTGGCCATCTGCCTCGCTTTCTTTACCTGCTGGGCTCCTTACTACATCCTGCAGCTCATCCACCTCGGGGTGCAGAACCCAAGCATAGCGTTCTCATATGCGTATAACATCGCCATCAGCATGGGCTATGCAAACAGTTGCATCAACCCATTTCTCTACATTGTTCTCAGTGAGACCTTCAAGAGACATTTCCTCCGGGCTGTGCAGCCAATCAACAGGAAGTTCAGAGTAAACCCGAGCACCACAGACAGTGTTAGCATGAGGATTGTACCTGAAGGGGCTCAGCAGGAGCAGGCCTCCAGGGAGATGTTGCCCTCCAATGATCCCCCACAGTGATAAATCTGTAAATATCACTGATAAATCTGTTTAATGCCAGATTTTTCCTGTCAAAATAGGGGCTTGCTCAACAACTGTTAGTGGGGAAAAGCATTTTCTAAAAGTACTAATTTTTTGTTCAATTTGATCTGTATTCACATGAAAGAAAACTAAAAAAAAGAAAATACAGAATAACACTAACAGGCAGATCCTGTCTGAGGTATAAAGGATGAGGCCTGCTGCAAATCTGAGGGTCAAAGGAGAAATGAAAATTCTCAAAGGACTTGGTAAAGAGTGTTCCAGTTATACACACATAAACAGGTGTACCTCAAATTAGAATATCATTAAATAGTTCATCCACTCAAAATGTGTGGATTTGTATTTTAGGTGTTTATTTCTGTTGGTTTGGCAGCTGCAGGAAGCCCAGTGTTCAGCTTCTCAGAGATTTTAAGTTTTGCTAATGACCAAAAAGGCTTTCAGTTATTCCTGTTGCTTGTGAAGCAGAAGTTTTTTGTCGGTCAAATTTTCTTTTGAAAGGCTTCGATGTAGAACTCTATGACACTTGTGTAGTATCGACTTAATTTGGCACACCTATCTTGTGGTGTCCGTCTGTATTTTTCTCATGAATGTGTAAGCCATAATATAACATTTCTGTAATTTTTGGTCTTACATGGTTTTCAGTTTTCCTGTACCTTTGAATTTTGACTTTTCACGGCTGTTTATCAAGATGGGGTCTTATGATTGTGGCTACATATCAGTCATTTTAACAGTGAATGTTAAACACTGGAATACAAAAAAGGGCAATGTTGTTTCCATCTTACCAAAATCATAGCATCTCAGGGAATTTATTTGATTAGGTGAAGATTTTGAATTGTTGTGTTTTGTAATATCTGATCAATCCGAACTTTTCACTTTTCCAAACTTTGTGTTTGAAGATGCTAAAAATAATATTGTTGCTGTTGTATTTTTTGATACATTTTCAAAGCAACAATTCTCGCAGTGCAGGAACATCAGCCTATTTCCTATTAAATGACTTCAAACTTACTCTGTGTAGCCAAGGATTATAAAACGTATACATTTTTGTGCACCACTGCAATGTTTAAGATCAGATGCACAATGACTGAATACAAATCAAATGCACAGCATTACTAAACAAAAACTATACTCTCTTTGTCGATGGCTCTGGTGGTTCTAAAGGAAATCAATTGAATAAAACCTTAAGTGAACAAAAGAATTCACTGCCAAATAAAGACGAAGCCTAAATGGAAGCACAGCATGTGCAAAATGTTACTGTATTTTATGATTAACCCCACTTGCGCTGCAAATACTACTCCTGTATGACCTTTTCAGTTTTACAACCCTATTGAAGTATTTTCTTTCTCACAGCATTGCTTCAGTTCATGGAGATTTGTGGGGATTCATGTTGGCACAGTTCTTGTTCTCATAGCATTTTAGATCGGTCAAGGTCTGGACTTTAATCCAACCTTTAAAAGAAAATCATGTTTATATTCTGCTTCAGTCATTATGATTCAGGTTGGCTGCTGTATTTGTGATTATTGTCCTGCTAATGCCACAGTTTGGGCCAGGCGTTAGTAAACAGACAGACTGTTGTGATGGACATGACTTGGAAATTGCCAACCTGATTGATGGACAGAATTAAGTGCATCTCCGAATTTCTTGTTAGAATTTTTTCTAGTTGGCATTATGTTAATGCACACCCACAGGCTTTAATGGATGCAAACAATCCTGTTTCAACAACGCTGTTTTTCAGGTCCATAAATAAGCAACACCTAGTTGCTAATTTTCCTCCAAAAAACTATGAAAGCAGCAGGGTTGCACCTGTAGCTTTTCCATACAAAGCTGCTTTTCTTATTTGCTTTTTTGTGCAAAGTAAATATTGAAAGTTTTGAAATCTTTTGTGTGATTTTGTTCACTCGAGATTGGATATAAATAATCTCAGAAGTAAAGACCAGATCATATTTTGCAGAAAATGTTTTCTAATATATGAAATTTTGTATTTTTAAATGGAACTGTGAACAACATTGTGCAATTATTTGTTTGAAGCTGTTACTGTTACTGTTTACAATCAGCTGACTCTTACTCAGCTGTCGTTCTGCCATGCAGCATGGTGTGACCGCGGTGACGCTCAGCTCTGTTTTATGTTCCAGCTCCTGTGACAAGGTGCATTGCAATGCAAAAAAAAAAAAAATACAGACTGTGATGTGTGTTTGTGTTAACTTTCAACCAGGTGACTGACTTCTGTGAAAGTGAGGTGACCAGGAAGAAAATCTGTTGCTGTGTGCAGTGATACAACTAAAAGAAAAGAAAAACCACTTTGGTTGGATTTGATTACTAAGTCGTTATCAGAGAAAGCCGACAAGTGGGAATATTTTTTCTGCTTTATTTGTTGTTTGATCAATTTATGTCCTGTGAAGTTCTATTTGGCTGTGAGCTTTCTTGTTTGGAGCTTTTCAAGCAAACTGAAATGTAAAAAAAAAAAAAAAAACTAAAAACAAGTCATACATGACAGATGGTTAGGGTATGTTTTTGTGGGGTATAGCAAAAACAAGTGTTCAGCAGGAAAACTTGTTCCTGCTGAACAAGTGCTCAAAAAAGAATGAACATGTTCTGATCAAAATGATCAACAAACTAGATTTCACCAGTTTGCAGTTCTTTTAGGAGATGCAGCTGAATCAAAATGTGCTATTATGTGGCATCAAGGGTGTTTTTACTAAACCATAAGAAACTGGAACAAACGGCACCAACTGAGATCAAAATTAGGAACAAAACCAAAGATGAAAAGTAATGTTCAAACTTTATAATAGGTCAAACATTTCGGCTTGTCAACTAAAATTCGCTAATTAAATGTCTTTTTCACCCATACAAGGAGCACAATCAAACACCCACACGCCTGTTTGCACACAGGCGACTTGCCCTTCAGAGAGTAAAGAAAAAGGAAATATAAGAGCATAACAGTAAAGGCTGTTTTTTGTGAGTCCATACCAGCACTTTTTTGGGCACATAGTTATGGTTTTAAGCTTTAGATATTGAATATTGTGATGTTTATGTTGTATTAATTGGTGTTTTTTTATGTAATAATATATTATTTCTCCTTTAAAATAAAATATATTTTTTTTCCTCAACAGTGTTTTGATTGCCTTACAGGTTTGTTTGTGTGTCATATCAAGCTTTGAGTGGATGTTTGTTTTATTTGGAGATTAAAATCACAGACATTAAGTCGACCAGAAAGCTTTTCTCGCTCTGCCAAGTGACTCCCTGTGGAGATGAGAGAACAAAGAAGAGGAATTGTGCTTACAATGAGAATAAAACACAAAACAATTACGAAGGTCTCATAACAACATACTAGACAACATATGAGAGCTGTACATATAACTTCGAGTTTAACTTTAATGAGCATAGCTTGGATCAGGGTCTAAAATTTGTGTAAAACTGTTATTTTTGTGTGTGTGGGTATAACAATTAAACCCTTTGTGATTTTTGCTTCTCACCTCAGTCTGTTTCAAGAGGGAGTGGATCAGGTGTGGGTTGAGATTGGCCCAATACTTGTCTTTCACCTTTGCCCCTCTGTGAAGTATGTACACAGTCGAAGTGCAAAGAGGGCTTGAGTGTGCAAGTGAAAAGCTTGCAAAAATTGGACAATTGAAGTAGAACAGGTTAGGTCATCGACTTGCCCACTGTGTCACAACTACAACATCCAAAATCGCTATTTTGGCATTTGTACTGCTAAAAGTTATAGTACAACTCCAACAACAACTTGTTTTAAGAAGGAGAAATAAAGAGTGAAATAGCCATAGGCAATAACTTACAAATGTGTTTTAAGAAGGTGGTAGTATGAGTCTATATGCACAGTAGGTCTTTTTCTTTAAAAGGTCAATGCTGTAAACATTTGGCTGCTCAAATGTGTTTCAATAGTATTCACACATGGCCGTAGACTGAAACAAAAATTATTTAAATACTTTATATTTAAAAACAGATTTTGTTTATATTGCAACAGACACAATGAATTGTGGGTAGTACACTTTGCTGAAGTCCACTTGAATGCAGACTTGGCCAAAGTGCGGATCAATTGTGCAATGGAAAATATTCTAGAGAATTTGGGCACACTAAATTCCCAAACCCTTCAGCGGGAAACCGCATTTGAAGGAAACAAAGGGTGAAAGTGCGAGTATTGGGACAGGGCCATTCTGTGTATGCTGTTTTGGAGTTCAGATGAAACAAATTAGCAAAATGAAATTAATTTCCTTTGACCTACTTACCCAAAGAAATAACAAAATGCTTTCCAGAGGACAGCTCAGCTGAAACCTTCAATCAAGTTTACTTCACCTCCACTTCATCCTGTAACTCAATAAATGAGTTGGTTGATAACTTCCATTCTAAAATTTCAAACATCATTGATTGCTTTGTTCCCATTAAAATGAAAGTGGTCTCTGGAGGGAAAACATCTCCATGGAGAAAGGCTCCACAGGTAAGAGGACTGGATTCCTGCGGTTCACTGTGACATACAAAAAAGAGACTTCGTAGATTTGACTTCAAACTTAATGTGAAGGAATCCATATTTCTGAAATTACCAATGTTCATGCCAACACACATGAGAGATTAACAAACCCTCCTGTGAGTGGGACATCTGAATATGGTAACTTCTTTACAGAGAAATTTCAGAAATTTGGTTAGTTTCTGCATCAAGATTATGTTCAGTACCAATAATGTATTCAATTTAGAGAAATTACTGTACTTAGGACATGGGCAGTGAAGTTGTATTAGTGCAGGTGAAGGATATCCCTAGCAAAACAGTAAGTTATTCAGCCATAAAACTCTTATAAATGGATAATTTAACAATTACAAAATCTTATTATACAATCCAAGACCTTCTATCTGACATACATCTCCAAAATAACACAAAAACCAAAAGGTAATCTATTCCAATTTTCAATTATCCACTTAGCAGGAAAGTTTATTTTGAGGGAGGATGAAAAGAAAAACACTCTCCAAAGGCAGCGGCAGATCAAAACAAAAAGAAACAATCTCAACAGAATGTCTATAGGCTTTTGGCATGCCTGCTCTGCATAATACCACAGGTATGATCCTCACACCAATCTTCCTTGACAGGTGTTCACCCAAGGTAAACGCTCCACTGCCCCCCAAAACCAGTCACTTCTTTCTCTTTTTATCTTCTCTTCCCACCTGTTACCCCAAAGTATTTTTGATCATAAAATGAAATCCAGTTTAAACATCTGACCAGAATATGTATCCGTTACTCTTCAGAGGACAATGATTAATACTAAATGATCACATCACAATACAAACAACATAGGCTGAGAGAAAAAAGGAAAAATACATGTAGTGTTTTATTCATCATGTTTCATCCCTAAAAGTAGCCTAGAATCGCTCATTTTGCTGCATTTAACATTGAATTTTCTCATGTCGGTCCACATTATCTGAAACAGAAAGAATCTAAATTGTTTCTCATGACCACAATTATTGAATTACAATGCAAGCAAAGTTCAGACAATGTACAGCCAATGCCAAATTTATCATGGCAGCAGCACTGAGAGGTTTGTTTGAGGAAACAGATTAAAAATATATATCCTAGATTGCTTTTGAGGTTTGATTATTCTTGTGTTCCTAAGTCTCTTTCTTTGATTAGACAGGTCTTGTTTCTATTACTTTAGTTCAGTCCTTACTGTTTCTGGTTATGTTTATTTCCTGTCTCTAATTATTCTTTGTCACTCTGCCTTCTGCTCTCTCTCTCCTCACACCTGCAACACATTTCTAATTAGCCATCTGTTGCTAGTTTAGTAATCAACCTCCCCAGTACATTTACAACTCATTCTCAGTTCCTCCTGCCTGACTCCACCTGTTGTATCCAATCAGATCCTGTTATGCCACACTAATTCAAGCAAAAAACAAAAATATAAGTTTTTGTTTGAGATTAAAATATTTTGTGATGCTCCCTTTTTTGCATGAACTCAATGAGTTTTGCTTGCGCTTCTCAATCTTTTCCTTGCGCTTTTCACATGAACATCCTGGGCAGGGCGTAAAGATGAGAGATGTAAGACATCTCCCTATTGGTTAGCGCTTACTGAAGAGAACAGACTCCTCCCTTCTCAGAACCTCTCCGCCATTTTCTTGCCGCTTTAGCAGAAAGCAAATTGTAAGTAATCTTCACAATATCACATTGTTTAACAGCTACTAAAGTGTCCATGCTTTATTCAGAAAATTACGTCTTATGCATCTTATGAGGACAGTTGATATATCGTGTGCTGCGATCTCTGGTAGGATATCATGCTAGCTAATGTTAGCACTAGGGAAAGTGCATAAACTAGACTTGTGTAATATTTGCCTGTCTTTATGTTGAATTCTTTAACCAGCACACCTCGAGTGGCATTAAGTGTGGAAAATACCAAATGTATTTAATAGGTGTTAAAAACTGTTGTGTAATCCTCTGTGTGTGTATTAACTAGCATTGAAGCTAAATCGGGAAAACACTGCGGATCGCTGCACCAATGTTATTAGGTCCACGTTTAATGTGCACATTGTGTCAAGTGACTGTACAGATTATTTATTTGAGGGGAGGCAATGCAACTTTTAAATATATATTTTCTTCCAGATGTAAAATGAAAAACCAAGCTGGTAGAGCACAGGCCGAAGGAGGATATTCACATATTTTCTGTCTTTTTTATTATTTGATGTATATGTGTTTTATTTAGAATTAAATGTAAAATGCCTTTTGTTGTTATGTTATTAAATTGTATAATTTCTATACAACGACTGGTGATGTATAATATACTATCAACTTTCATCAAAATTAACAAATCGTTGTATTGTAAAGTCAAGAACACAAGTAGTAAATACTGAGTATTATGTTGACATGGTCTATGTTTAACAGGAGATCTTGTTTGTATTTTTGGGAAACTGTTTGTGTGTTTCAACAACTAGATTTATGTTTATGTGTTGATGTATGTTGATATCACATGTATTGTGTTTTCTTGTGTGTATTTCAGCTCAATGTATCAGAAGTGGTGTGTAATACAGACTGTACTATTTTTGCAATATATATAGCTGCTTAAGTATGAACAGAGTCACCTGCAAAAGTGGTGCAATACCACTTGGTAAAGATAAGAGGTTTTGATTTCCAATCATATATAATTATTGATTTCAAATTATCAATGTTTTTTTTTTAATCAGTTATTGTTAATTTATATGTGATGTAATTGCGTAAATAATATGAGGGTCATAATCATAAGGGTCAAAGTTGAAATGGGCGTTATGGGAGAACATCCACACAAGACAAAGTCTTCACCATCTGTCCGTAACTGCTGTTGCTTACTGCCTCGACGGCGCTCGAATCGACACTTTTGTCTCACCGTTTCAGTCACCACCGGATATGGACCACATCGTGCGAGCCCATTACGTCCTGACACCAGCGGTTGCCAGCTTTGGAGATTATCGTCCAGCTCTCCAAGGATGCAGCTATTCTGAGGGCTACTTTGAGAGATCCATGGACCACTCTTTGAATTCAGCGGACCTCATGTTGGCTTGGTCCACCAGTCGCGTTACTGCCTTGACTCACAACATATGTCCAGTGACTCTCTTCCTGAATGAGACTGTGGCTCCCCTGAACTTCTAGGATGTGCAGGACGCCATGAGTCAGCCTGAGGGGTGTAACAAGGCAATCTCGGAGCTGATGCAGTCACCTCACTGGGACAACACACCCTGGGTCGACGGGGTTCTGGAGTTCCTAAACACGCGCTGGAGCGGCCAGCCAGTCCACCCCTGGAATCAAGCGGCCCGCAAGTGGGATAGAAACAACACTCACCTCCAGCTTACCCGAGCTCGGGAGCTGTCCGCCCTCTTGGGAGAAGATGAACTGGTAGTGGCTCTCTCAGTCATGGGCATGTGGATGTACCTGGACAGCTTGGACGGTGCGCACCACCCAGACTAAACTCTAATTCTGAGAGACAAGCTGGCGGTCGTATCTGTCAAGGCTGCAATGTTGTTCGAAGACTGGCTGTTGGATCTGGTCTGGAGTCACTTAAAGGACTGCGAGCGGGACACTATGACTGCCGGGTGTCATCGTTGGATCCCCATGATGGCTGGTCTGGGCATCAACCCCCTCAAGTAACACGGAGACCATCCAAGGGATTGTCTTAAAAAAAGAAAAAAGTTGAAATGGGCGTTATTAAAAAAGTAGGGTGGGTCTTTCTCTTACTACCGCTCATTTGAGATTCGTTGGCGGACATTTTCTTGTCTTCTAAAGCACAGTCAGTGAAATAGGTATTTTATGGTATTATTTGAATAATAAGCTAAAGTTTTTATTGTGTTTTGTCTTTATAATTGTTATTATCTATATATTTTGTGTTTTCGAAAACATGGCACAATTTTCACCACTAAAGCTGCCAAAGTTGACGGACCCAGAGTTGAAGGCCGTCCAAAACGCGGCCCAGCTGGCATGTGGCCGCGTTTTAAAATTAGTTGGCAACTAATTTTAAAAACTAATTTTAAAATGTATTGTGTTTGGAAGCTTGTGTATGAGGTTGTGTAGTGTTAAGTAGTTCGAATTACGGTATTTCTCTTTGGATTTAAAAACATACCTGTTAAGTTTTAGGTTAGAGAATACCGGAAATTTCGCCTGGAGTGGGAAACATGTGAACGATTTATGTAAAATGGAGGGGTAGGGAGGATCGCCATTAGACCACGGGACAGATGAACGCAAGTTCAGTGGGTGAGACTGGGGAGACAGAAGAAAAAGTACGCAATGTGGAAGGAAGACGCGAGCATTAGACCAGGGGACAAACGAGGGAGGCAATACGGGACATATACATGTTGTCACGAATTTAATGTGACAAAGATTTCTTTATTTTTTGTGTCAAGTTTTAAGTTATCTTTAGATGTTTTGTCTGTTTTAAACTTTTGTTCACAGCCTAGGTATAAGTTGTTTAATGGGATTTATTATTTATGGTGCTGTTCACTTAAGTATTAGTGTTCATTGTAAAATATGTTTAACAGTGAATTTTTTTTTCCTACAGTACCATTGCACAGATCCCAAGGCTTCTCGCGAAGCCATCCAAAATAATGTGCATGAGGTTTTCCAGTTAAGCCTGGAAACTATTGAGAAGAAAGCCGAGCAGCTAAAGGCCATGGAAAAGAAGTTGAAGTTCCTCCAGAATAGAGGGGACACCATGAATAAAAAACTGGTGTCTGCTCAATTGAAAGTAAAGAGATTGGAAGGCTGTGCAGCATTTTATGCTGATGAAAAGTATATTTATAGTATATCATGTTGATTATAGGATTTATTTCTGTTTTATATTTTAATCTTAACATATGATATAATGGTATATCATGAGGTATTTGTAGTGTATACAGAGTATTTTTTGATTCTTGGATGTTTTTTTTTTTCTTGTTCAAATCCATTGTGATTCAAAGAAAAGAGAAAATTAATACATAAAACTGTTTAACATCAAACTGAAGATTTATCTGCACAAAATGACACTCATTCACTCATTTAGATGTTAAATAATGATTGTATAAATCATCCCTTCATATTTGATCCTAGCAACAGAAACCAATTACTGTTGAGAACCAATAAGGGTAAATGACAGAACTAAAGGAGTGATAGAGAGGAAGAGAGTCTGGTTAATGTTCATGTGAGTAAAACAGTCTTGCATCTGAATCAGGGAACCTGCTCCTCTTTAACTTCCCTTGATGAGCTTAAACAAGCTCCAGCTGTGAGGACAATGCCTGGAGGGCATGCCCTCTAATTAGAGGTGGGAGCAGATTATGTCATACCTTCAGGTAAATTCAAAATATATTTGATATTCTTTGATACAGTCAATAAATAATGTGAACGTGTACCAAGTGATAAAAATTTAAATGAATGTGTTTGGAATGAGGATGCTTGTGGACTGTTTTTTTTTTTTTCATAAATTTTTATTCAAAAAATAAGTTCTTCAACATTTTGAAATATAGTCCGTTATGCTTTTTTGACACAACTTGTGCTGTGGAAAAAAATTAACTGAATGATACATTTATATGAAATAATTTATAAAAAGCAACTGAGTAATTTGTAGAATGGCTGTATACCTGAGTTTATCCTAGGTGTATCTGGGATTCATTCTGATGCCCTATAATGTGAGGAGGTGGATTTATTTAAATAAGACAGTTCTGTCAAACATAATGCAACACTTAACCTTCAGAACATAATATGAAAGTAAACTATGAGTGAATTTCAGCTGAATTTGGATTCAGACAGATCAAGTAGAAACTGAAAAGAACCAGATGAAACAACAACGAAGTGATAACCAAAACCTTATTTTTGATGTAAGATCAAAATGGTCCCAAACTACGAAACCTTTCGTTTGTCTTGAGGCTCCATAGTTGACGCTGTACCATATAAAATCAAGAAATCTTTTTGGCAAATGCATCCCGTTGACAGATTTGCTTCCTTATAAACACAGTTTGTGTCATTTCGAGACTTGCTGAAACACAGGGTTTTGTCTATGGGCTTTACGCATGCTCTGACACATTGGTGTTGCCGGACCCATCACTATCAAATAGTCCTACATCTTATTAAGGAAGATTTATATACACTATACAAAAGCAGGTACCAGAGGAGCTGCTATCCTACTTAATAAAAAAAACACTTTTTGTATTTTTCCAGTCCCATCTGGTCAATACGGTAAAACCGTATTAGCTATTTGAACTCTGTGTAACATCTCCTATACACTTTGCTAATGTACATACATTAATCTCTGACTATATATATATACATTTTATTTACTTTTTGCTTCTATTCCAATTAACATGTTTAACCCTAACTAGGACAGATGTTCCAGCAGACCTTGTGCAGCAAAGCTAATCAGGCCCTAAAAATAAAGTTTTACTGTCTGTTTTATGTTCTTGTCAACAAAACGTGAATTACTTCTGGCAATTTAGTAGATGTCGTGAATACAGTAAGAGCTGCAGGTGAGCAGTGAAAAAACTATTTAAAACGGGACTGGACTACTGGACCAGGCATCATGTCCAGGGGTCTGGGAGCTCAGAGGCTCTGTGTAAAGAAAATGTCATAATGTACTGTAGGCTCACATTGGGTTTGTTCATCTCCTGTCTGAATTTTGTCCATTTGAGGCCACAACATCACTAGATAATGTATGAACGACGTTATGCAGAACCCAGTAAGCTTCTCCAAAAACACACGTACACATCTAATGTTCATCCCCCCCGGATGGAAAAGAGTTCAGACTCTTCTTTTCTACTATCAGCCCTGTATAAAGCTTTAATAGCTCCACTATAGGCTGCACGTTGGCAGCACCTCCCTGTGTGTGTTTGCAGTCAGTCGCTGGTCTCCTCCTAGCAGGACTAAGTTGTCTAAATGGGACAGACGCGAGTTAGGCAGAGTGCAGCTTAAAACACGAACCACTATATTAACATTCAAATCGCTACATTTATGAAGCAGGAAAACACTTTTTTTCAACAAAATTTGCACACGCAATCAAGAAGGGGTTGTAATATTTCCATTTACTGAGTTACATTTTTGCAAATGTGTTTTATGACCTCATGAAAGTGTGAAGTAGAGGAAGTATTTATATGAATAGTGCATTAACCCTGAGTGATTAATGGACTGAGAAGTTGCATTAACCAAATATTTTTGTCCTTTTTTAAGTTTTTTTTTGCCCCTAGAGGCCTTTACTTGAAAATTTTGACAGATTACAGTTCAAACATCTAAGCACTTGGTTAGGCATGTCTGAGGCATTTTCAACTTTACTCAATCAATCAAAAACATAATTGTCTTGGCTCAATGCGTCTCTGCTCTGAGCACAATGAAGGATCAACCAGCCCAACACACGAACATATTTAAGGATTAACTAACAAGTTTAAAAAATATATTTTTTAGCTTAAAAATGAATCTTTTTCCTTAAAAGCAATTACCTTAGAACAACTTACATTATGCAGAGATAACTAAATAATATCCTATTATCAGTGGAGGGAAGTAACGAAGTACAATTACTTCGTTACTTCCCAACGAAGTAACAAAGTAAGTGTACGAAGTAAGTGTACGAAGTAAGTGTACTTCTTTACTTTGTACAGTAACAAAGTACAGTACTTCGTTATTGTACTTATGTACAATTTTTGTGTATTTGTATTTTACTTAAGTAGATTTAATAATGGAAACTTTTGACTTTTACTCCACTACATTTTACAGTAAGTATCTGTATTTTCTACTTCACTACATTTCTACAAAACCGTTGCGTTACTCGTTATATCCAAGTCACATTGAGCTCTTTTTTCCGTTAAAATGTGAAGTTCAGGGACTTAACGTGGGGCTGTAAAATCCAAGCAATAACGTGACTTACTAATTACGTGTGTCTGTTGTCACCTATTGCCTCCTTTCACTCGCATGCGAGCTCCAAGACATGCGTAGTGGTTTTCTCTGAACGGGAGATTATGTCTGTCTAATCGTCAGAGCTTTGAAACTTGACGTCACTGCTCTAGACGTAGGGATATGAGCGCCATCTTGAGGGGCCATAAACATAACTGACAAAACGACTGTCTCACAGATGTTTAGAATTTTTTAATCCAAGTTACTTAAAATAATTTAGCAATGGTTCAAACCTGCTGCGTTATTGGGTGTAATGTCCGATCACACGACCGAAACAGTAAAAAGATGGATAACGGACTTTCGTTTCACTGTTTTCCTGCCTGGAAACAACGCAAGGAGGCTAAGCTATCCAAAAGGAGACGAACGGCATGGATATCAGCAGTGAGACGTCCTGATGTTACGTTCTCCAACATCCCAAGATACCTACAAGTTTGCTCCAGACATGTCCATTCTGGTGAGTGTCTAAATTCGCTTTGTTGGTGTTGTGTCATAATTTTTTGCTATGATTTTGTCCGAGTGTCTCATGTTCAGTTATCTTGAGTTCATTTATGTGGGTGAACCTCGTTTAGGTCGGACTTATATTTTTTATGTAGCATAGTCCGAGTTTTGTCAGTGGACATCAAGGTTATTCCATTATTGTGAAGTAAATAATTTTATTAGTGTTATCACATTTAAAGTATTAATACTGATGTATGTTCCGAAATGTCTTCTTCAATCCAGACTAAGTTCCAGCGCTGAATATGGGTCACTGCGAGGTAAACGCCACAATAACAGACTGTCATTTAAAGAGGCAATATAGCAAGACCATGGTGGATCAACAAGTGGGGGAGCAAGTTACAGACTGTGTTTTCATTGTTTACCCCAGAAGAGGTAGAGAACAGCTGGATGGAATTAGCGTTCATGAATCAGATCAACCTTGAGCTAAACACCCCTTACTCCGCAGAGCGCGGATATCCAATATCCAACTTGAAAACAACTTCACTGTGATCGGTAACACAATGAAAATGCCGGAATAAAGTTTGTTTTGGTCTGTGGCCTTTAAAGATGGCGGCGAGCGACTGCGCGAAACTTAAACGTCATACGCAGTGACGTTGGTTCCGAAGCTCTATACTCAGTAAAAGTACTTTTTTTTTAACTTTTACTCAAGTAAAAATGTTAATGTGGTACTTTTACTAGAGTACATTTTTGTATTTTTGTCTGTGTATTTATACTTTTGCTTAAGTACATTTTTTGAGTACTTTCTCCACCACTGCCTATTATCATGTGATAATTCAACCCAGTCTCACTCCCAACTCGTCATATATTGACGCTTTGTGATTCCCTCGGCGTCACGTGTTGACGCGTTGGGTACCCCCTTTGCGTCCTAATTTGTCGCGATGAGTTTTACCTTATGCCTAACCCTAAGTTTTTTCCTAAACCTAACCAATTCGAGGGGGTTTTAATTTTCGGCCGCGTTTGTGAGAGCCCTTCGCATAAATAATCCACGTCAAACGTGTTTTTCCTAAGTCGTCAAAATGTGACGCCGAGGGAGCCGTCCGGACTTGTCAAGTATTGACGCGAAAGGGGTACCCGAGGCGTCCAGATGTGACGCATGGTCAGTACGCGTCAATATATGACGAGTTGGGTGTGAGAATGTGTTGGATAATTGACAACTGTCAAGATGCTTCCCTTTAAGAGCCAAAGAAGTCAGTTCTAACTACTTTCTTGGTCATTTGCCTCTGCTTTCACACAGACTCACTGTAGGTATAGAACATCCTCAGCTTTCTCAAGAGAATTTGAACATGAAGATTCCTTTGGCTTTCATGTCTGAGGTGGACAGCCAAGCCAAGAAGCCTTTATTTTTAAAGCAATTCAAATCAACAGACCAAAGCGCTAAAAAGACGCTGCACAAAACTCAAAAGATGATACGAAACAAATAAAAGGAACTCTGTCTTGGTGGGTGAAATGCCAATTAAAAATAGATTAGTTTAAGAAGCTAATTTTTAAAATACACAATGAAGAGCCCTTCAAATGTGAATTGGCATCAAGTCCCAAAGTCTGAGAACTGCCAACAGAAAAAGCCTTGTTAGCTTTCACAGCGTCCTTGGCATATCCAGAAAAGGTTGGTCCGCTGACCCGAGTGATGGGGAGGAGCCAGTCCTAGAATGAACAGGCAGCCTGTGCAGTGAGATAAAACGGGAGTAAAGTGCACCAGAACAGCTGCTGGCAGAAATAAGAGTCTATCGAGGAAGTGCATGTATAATACAACTCCATGGCATCAGAAGTGACTATCAGACATTTACCTGTTTTTATTTTCTCAAATTTTTATGTGCACATTCCTGCTTTCAGACTCTAGCTTACTGTTATTCTGCCTGTGGATTGCACTCTGTAGGGGATCAAGGAGCTTTCTTATTTTTCAACAGTTGTTCACTTCCACATTTTTGTAAAAGCACAACATTTTGCTTTTTTTTCTATCCTGGAATCACTTTATATATTTAAGGCATTTGGGTGCCGGGAACCCATGTAGAAGCGCTGAGTCTCCAGACTCTGAGGCGATCCAGGTCAGACTTCTTCAGATTTCTAGCAAGACTGACTGCCAATATCATCACCATCCACAAGGAATCTTTGAATATCCTTACATGACATTCATTTGCCCTTTGGGATAAATAAAGTATTTTTGAATTGAGCTGAAGGACTCACAACAGGTGAGACATGGACAGTCACCAGTTGCAGTACTCCACCAATCTCAGCCAGAGCTCAAATTTCTGTCATTGCAAAGAGTTTTTAATTGCAAAAATGATCAAAATGGCTCAATTATTGTGAGTATTTCCCACTGTTATAGACCAGTGGGAAATACTACAGTCATGAGAAAACTGAAGGACTGCAAATATATCAAAGAAGAGAGTTGCAAAGAAGCAACATGCATCTACTGTGTGAAGTATTTCTTATTGGCATCAAAGAGTTCACACTGAGAGGCTCCAGACAGATGAGTGTCTTTCTTGCTGCAATGTTACAGACTTCCAGCAAAGGTCACCTGTGCCTAACCCTCCATTGATGCCAGGTTTCTGGGAAATTGCAAATAATTGCTGAATGAAATCCACAGTGACTTTGATTTTATTAATTAAGAAGATGCATCAATAAACTCTGATGAAGGTCAGCTCAAAGCTCAGCTAGATATTTGGGTTTTTAATCCCTGAATCCCAGGATCAGAGCTCTGATCTTGTGCAGTGGTCCAATGAGCAAACGACCTGCAGTAAAACACACAGGATTGTTTAAGTGGGGAAGCTAAGATGGAAAAGACAGCAAAGCCTGCTGGGGTGTAAAGACAGAGGTTTGCTGTCAGCTCTCAGACAGTTTCTAGGATTTATTTGCAGGACAAAAAAATATCTCCTATCAATTATTAATGTTTCACATCCATAATAAAAGTAGAGATATAATTTGTGTGTAAATTTTTGTACTTGCCAAAAACGGATATTCTGCTGGGAGGTTTGCACATTGAGAATGTAATGAACACCACCATTAAGTGTTGCTATAATTTAAAATGTAGAAAGAGGTGACAGGAGACACGCCTGGAACGAAGATGGATAGAATCACCGAGAGCTGCCAAAAACTTGTGTTCAGGCTGGATCTGTGTCCCTAACGCCTGCAGAGCTGCCTGCATTGAACAGCGGAGAACACCGTGTGATGACAAGTTTCCACAATGCTGAATTATTTTTATGTGACAGCAGGAGAAGCAAACATTTCAAAAACCTTGACATTTTGTAAAAGGAACAGCTATAATTAATATGATATCACTGTCACTGAAAATAATGTGTTGTGTTTAATATCAGTGTGTGATCTGACGTTATTTATCAGATTACACACTGATAATTGACAGTGTGTGTGTTTTCAGTCCATTTGTGGAAAACAAATGGACTGAAAACACCGACACGGCACTCCAGTAAGCAAAACTTTACATTTAATTTTTGTTCTTGATCAAAATCACAGAAAAAAACAAAACAAAAAGTCACCTTTTCACCTTGAAATATTGAAACTACTTTTAGAATCAAAATAATAGTTGTTAAAAACAAGAAAAGAAAAAAACATTTTGCACTCACATTCTGCTTCGCTCTGTGCTTGTTATGGGTCGTGGTAAATCGCTCCAACGCATTCATTGTCTCATAAGGATGGCTCTTTAGTTAAAAAATATAAGAGCTGCATGAACAGTTCTAAGCACTCGCACAAACCTCCTAGAAGAACTCATTCAGAAATGGCCATGGCCTCACAAAACATCACCATACACAGACGTTTGACTCTGTATGGTGCTTGTTTTTCAGGCACCGGAGCTGAAAAACAAACCTGAATCAACCCACATTCTCCCCCCACCTCTTGGTCCTCAGCCTGATTGCTTTTCATTCAGCTGATGCTTTGTAAAAGTAAAATGAAACAAACATCAGCAGAGTATTACGTGTCACAAAATGCACCATTTTTAAACAAATCCCATCTGTGCTATGTGTTTAGTACAGCAATGAACAGTCTCCCTTTTTTAAACACGTCTACATAAGTGTTGATTATTTCTGATAAAACTCCCCAAAGCTGTGTGGGGAAATGTTCATGTTGTGGGTTCAAGAGAGCAAAGAAAGTGCGGTGAGTGCACATAATTAGCAAACAATAATATTAAACACTATAACTTAAAAGAAAGAAAATGCAATACTTCTCACATCATTTTTTTCTTATTTAAAAGTAAAGCAGCAAAAAGTCCAACAAACTAATACACTGAACTACATAATAATAAATGAAGAGTATTAGATAAAAGATCATGGCTTGTATGAGCCACTTTTGAAGCCTCTTCAATCATTATGCTGTTTATTCCTTCCTTGGAGGTACGTTGAAGTGACACTATGAATTAATTACTTTTATGTTTTTTTAATGCAATGCTGACAATCATCAGTGATAATTATTTGCCTTGTCTACCTACCATATAACCACCTAAGGCTAAGGTATATTTGTTTTGTGTATTTTAAGCTTATTACACAGACCAGTCAAAACAAGGCATTGGTTCCCAGTAAAATTGAACTAAGGGACCTTCTATAATTGCATTAATGATTAATTTTTATCCAGGATTTAATTTCCAGGACCAAAATTTTTCCCCTACTAACCTTACTGCTATCAGTGAATCGAGTACCAAGATAAAAAGTACAGTAAAATAACATGTTTACTGAAGTTTTTTTTTTCATATGGAAAAATATATCTCTCGATAGCGATGGGATGGAAAAGGTTATACAAACACCATGACACTCATGTTTGAAAATAGCTACAGCAGGTACATCAGTGTGTCTGGTAGCACTGCACTGATTACCTGGAAATAAACATATTTGCTTCTCAGCGAAAAATATGTTTTCACCTTCTGAAAAAATATATTTTTTCAGAAGAAATTTATCTTATAGAGTTTACATAATAAAATGAAAGGGTCAAAAATCAACTCACATCAAATATGTTGATCAAAGTTCCAGTTATGACTAATGAAAGGCAAGGAAGGAGATGTTTGGTGGAGAGTGAATACATACAGTGGCCTGCTAAAGTATTCTCATCCTTTAATATTTTTGCAAACTTTGCATTTGTCTTATTTAGATTTTATGTGATACACACACAGTGAAATGACTGTGAAGTGAAATTATGCATGGATTTTTTTAAGATGCATTTTCTACTGCATCTTAAAATACAAATTGGACTGCAGTCATTGTCTTCAGAAGTCGCCGTAACTGAAAGACAAAGTGGGAGAATCTGTCGACGAGAACAAAACCTGTAACCTACAAATCTGACCTCGAGAAGAGAAGAGTCTCAGAAAGAAAGCCCTTTTTGAAAACGAGAGAAGAATCCATGTTTGCTGTCTGCCGCAAATCATTTTCTACAGGAGACACTGTTGGGCTGCACCAGCACATAAAGCAGAGACAACTTAATTATATGATGCAGATGAAGCAAAGACATGGAAAAGACTCAGACACATGAATGCAACCATGTGGGCGTCTTTTTACAGCAGATTTGTAGTTCTTAAAGCAGGAAGACAATTTTATTCTGCATAAAATATTCATTGATTTGCCACATACTGGGAATTTCTCCCCCTGACACGAAGTGTAATTCTAAGAGTTCATGACGTAAGACTATGATGATTTCTTCTTATAAACATTACGGTTACAAACCGTCAGTGTAAAAAATTATGAAAGTAAACTGTAAAGGTTTTTTTCTTTCTTTCATTTTCCCAGGATACAACAAAAATCATCAATTTTTATTGGGATTTAATCTGATGGACCAGCACACGTGGCGCGCAGTTGTAACATTGAAGAAAACATGGCTTTTAATTAAAAGAAGTTTACAAAAGCTTATGGCACACCTGAAATCCAGCAAAGTCACTTGTCTTAAGATTAATAGTTAATACTAATTAATAGTGTCCACCAGTGTTTAAAATGAAATCTCAGAACAAATATAGCCATTCTGTGAAGGCTGCAGAGGTTTGTTAGAAAACATTAGTGAACTTTATCAAGAAGATCAAGAAACAGCAAAAGAAAGGTCAGGAAGAAAGTTCAGGAGAAAGTTGAAGCAGGGTTACGTTCTAAAACAAGATCTCATCTTTTGTTGAACTCACAAAGCTCTGCTCAACCCATTATCTGAAAATGGAAAGAGTAGGACGACTGCAGGTCTACTAAAACATGACCTGAAGTGACAGGCCGGGGAGGGAGAACATTAATCAGAGTGGCCAAAACAGCACAAGGTAACGCTGGAGGAGTTGCACAGATCCACTCAGGAAGGAGAATCTGTGAGCAGGAGAACCATCAGTCAGACCTGAGGTGTACTGTCCTTCAGCAGATACATGGAAAGAGAGAGTTGATGGGGCTAATTACCGGATAATGCTGGAAATAATCAACAAAACACCAGAGAACTGGAAGAGGTTCACGTTTCAGCAACAACCACAGGTACAGTGAAATGGGTTAATTAAAGTCATATACGCAGGAACTTCTCTAACTAATCTTTAACTTTCTGAAATGAGGTCTTCCATTTTATTTTTTAACAAAGTTATTAATTTTCTCTCAATCTCATGGTCAGTATTAGTGCAGGAGAGATTCTATCCAATTCCAGATTTTTGGACAGTACAGCGTCAGAGATCAAAACTTAATAAATGGAGAATCAAACTGAGGTAGAAGAGCAAATGGTCTTTTTGACAACAGATGAATTGCACTTAAATATGTAAATCAATACACATTTTCTACCTATTAATGCTCACAATAAGTTTAAAGAAATAAGAGAAAAACAGGATTTAGTTAGGAAGGATTTGCATAAATTTAATCTGGACAAGAGTAGAAAGAGTGCTCTTCTCTTCTCATGCTCTGATTATTGGAAACAGAAAGAGGCCTGGAGAAGAGAGCAGCACTGACAAACGCATGTCTCACGTTGTTTTTAAAACGTGCTAAGAGGATTTTGACATTTTCCGTCTTTCAATGAGAATGTCAAATCTTAAGAATCCCTTTCATCACTCGCAGTTTGCAAAGATTGAAGCCAAATCCCTCCAAAAGAAGAGCCGGAAACTCTGGTTTAATTGTGTATTTTCAGTAACGTTTACATCGTTGCAGTTGTATTTTCATAAATCCATTTATCAAAGATGTACAAAATTTTACAAAAATAAATCTTTTTCACAATCTTTAAAAAATATACACAATGGTACCACTGCCTAATTGACCAAATTGATGATTAATCACCACAACAGTATCACATTAAAATGACAAAATATATATATATAAGAGACAAAATGATCAGATTTTAAGAGCCCTTATGTTTTGCAGATTAAGAAACAATCATACCAGTAAAGAATCTAAAACCTCACCATTTTAGAGTTCAGATATTTGTTCATTTGTCAACATATTTCAACAATCATCACACTGTGCGAAATATTACATACTGATTTATTTAGACAAAGTTATTAATATTGCAATAATCTTACTTTGAAAGTTCAGAGTTAGGAATCAGATTCTACAAACTATTTAATACAAACTCCAAAAGAAACTTGTTTGCACCAAACCACCACTTAATAAACAAGAATTTGAAGTACTTCACATGAAACAACTTCATGTATTTAATCAGGGTTTTTCTTTTTTTTTGTAGAAAACAAACTTTTAAGATATCAAAAGACACCTCTCATTCTTTAAGTTCAAGTCAAGCAAATTCAAAGAATAAAAAAAAAAGAAAACTATAGATGAATGCCCGTGCAAAAATATTTGCAGTCTCATCGACTGCAGCAGCTACAATTGTACCTGGATATTAATCATAATCACACAAAAAGAGACTGGAGGATTCATAGTGGCATGAAAAAATATCCCATCTTCAAATTTCTTCTCTGCTTTTTTGGTCACAGTTAAGGTTTTTTAAAACATTGAAAAAATCTTAAAATCACACAAAGGTAATTAAGTAAATTCAAAATACAGCTTTTAAGGAAAAAATACACCATAAAAACCAACTGGGCTCAGTGTAAAACAATAATTGCATAATTTACCTAATAACTCTCACCCCTTCATTCTCTTCTACTTTTTCTTGTAGAGAGCAGAATTTATAATTCCATCAATTAAAGTGAGTCATCCAGGAATATTATGTTGTAAGTTGGAAAATGTGTGACTAGTGTTTTATGGTTTTGTCAGAAGTTGTTTGTTTTTTTTTCCTCTGAAACTGCCATGGGTGCTATTTAAATGATGAGTCTGACTTTTTAATGCGTTT
This sequence comes from Brachyrhaphis roseni, assembly GCA_903066815.1. Taxonomy (NCBI): domain Eukaryota; kingdom Metazoa; phylum Chordata; class Actinopteri; order Cyprinodontiformes; family Poeciliidae; genus Brachyrhaphis; species Brachyrhaphis roseni. Next base: position 34,310 of record CAEFZY010036888.1, read on the forward strand.
TTGGGGAGATTTTGTTTATTTGCGGATAAAAACTCTCACTGTGCCTCAAACTCCAGGTGTAAATCAGGTGCCTTAAATCAGTTCCTTACCATTTAATCAATTCTGTAGATTGGAGCATTATATATTGATTTTTGGAGATATTTCAGCCTACTTCATGTTGTCAGATTGTTAAAGTTAATTCAAGTTATAACAAGGTGAACAATCCCATTTTCATACAGAGCCAAGTTGGTTTGAATAACTTTACTTATTCAATAAAACAATATTTGAAAACTACTTGCCTTTAGTTAGATTGTCACTGTCTGATAATAAAATGTTTCTGATGATTTGAAACTTGTAAAAGAAAACATAAAAGAAATCTGCAAGGTGGAAAAGCTTTTTCAGCAATGTACAAGGTGAATGTTGTGCTCCATACAAACTACACCATGGACATAAATAACATTTTACTGAGGCTGGTGTTTGGAGTTCTTTGTGTAGAAAAAAAAAATGGTTAACGTAATTCCTGTTTGAAATAGAAACTGCTATCTGGCATTAAGTTGTCAGGTGAGGAGCTTCCAGGTAGAAAATGTTAGAATTGCAGACACGTCTACATCAGCAGACTGAGATGGCGTTTGACACTGATGCAGTGCAGCTACAAGTCACTATAATATTCACTTAGTTCTTTGTTTTCTTTTGTTGTGTTAGCTGACTTTAAATATTCTGTTCTCCTTATAAACACAATCTTCATGTCCTACTTTCCAACCAAGCAGGTTGATATCAGGAAAGTAGAAATTAGACGACACAAGAAAGAAAGAGAAACTCGTCTATCTCGTGAGATAAATTCCAGAGTGGGAAACTAATCCTTCGTTATGCAGGATTCACAAAACACTTTCTCACAAGAGTTTTCAAAATGCTTTTCAGAGTGGAACATTTGAAAAAAGTGCCTACTGCGTATATTTTTTTAATTTTTATGTTTTAAACAAAGACATTAAGGTCCACTTTGTAAATGCACATTTTGGCTTTTTGTGCTAGAAATAAAATCAGTGCCATTTTTATGTTGTGTATTTTTATTGTTTCTGTTTCAATTAAACTTCAAATGTATGTTATAAATGTTCACGACTGAGAGGAAAGGGTAAACAGTAAAAAAACCATGAGCTCTAAATGTCTTGAGAGAATATTTTGGCTAATCGAAGGAATTACAGGATTTCTGGCAGCAATCTAATAGACAAGGATGGAAGTAATTAGGTTGAAGAAAAAGTTTTGTTCAGTATTGATCAGTTTTGTTTTTTCTATTTTCTTCTTTTATTGCATGGTTGAAATAAATCAAACTAAAAAATGTTAACAGAGTTTTCTTTCCAAACAGAAATAAATAGCTTAAATTTTTTTTTTTTTTGCCATTTTACAAAGTATTTTTAAATAACACTTGTGGTGTACACATGTGAAGTGAATATCTAGAGCAGGAGAGAAAAACAGATTTTCATTTTGGGCCGTATTAAGATCATGAATACCCTACCCTAAGGGGCTGGTTATAGCAGAATACATCAACAAACCACCTGCTAGCCAACTGTTAAAATATGAATAAAAATCTGTATATTTGAGTATGCAGATAAACAATTTTTTGGTTTGATTAATAAAATATTTAAGCAGAAAACTATATCTTGAAAAGAATTTATGTGGTCTTTTGTGTTCAGAGGGCCAAATAAAAAGCTGTAGTGGACCAGATTTGGCCCCCAGGCCTTCAGTTTGATAATATTAACAATAATGTCAACAAAGTCTGTTTGTTCCTCTTATCCTAAAACATAAAGACTTTTCACATCTTTTGAAAATCCTTTTTGATGTGACAATTTGGCTACTTGACAGATGCCCACTCGAGTTCAAAGTGCTTTTTATGTTTAGCTTCGTTCTATTTCTGCTCTAACTAAACCTACGGAATATTAAACTGAGATAAAACGTTAAGCTTTCCAAAATAAAAAAAAAATCAGCTACACCCTTAGCCGTGCTACGGCTCCTCTTTGGAGTTTTAATGTATTAAAATAAATGTAAAATTAATATCTTGAGTAGGGTAACCAGTGTCTAAATAGAAACATTTGGGTTACACAACCGAAGACATATTTTCAGCTAATTAAAATACGTTAGAAACTTTCCCAGGTAAATACAGGAAAAAGTTGTCCGGCATCAAACGTCAAAGTTGTCCGAGTTGGCAGCACTAAATGCAAAACACTGTTAGTATTCAAAACAGAGATTTAAACAGATTTCTTCTTCCTTTAAATGAAAAAAACATAGAGGTGATTACCGCTGATGATTGAACCAGTTGCCCGAGGGCTGCGGTGCAAATCTATCAGGGTTTTTGCAACTTTGATGAAGTACAGGAGGAAGGTGCACAAACCGATGGAAACAGTTTCATAAAATGATGTGTATCAATGCGAATTTCTTCTTTTAAGATTCGGCTTGGGCTAAAACAGGTTTGATATTGTTTTTTTTTTTTAACTGTTGCAATATTTCCAGTCATTTACTTAGTTTGTATGACAAGAAGGATGCAGAAAAAAGCAAATGTAAAATCATGTGAAAATAGTGCGTGAAATCATTTATACAGAAACATAAAATAAACTTAAACGTCTTAGGTTTTGGACGCATCTCAACTGTTTCTCTCAGTTGAGATGCTGACAGTTTTCTGCTGCAGAATGCAATAAAACAAAAAACCTCTAAGCTATTTTAGAGGAATATTCACTGGAATATTTAACGGAATAAGGCTCGAAGAGGCAAATTTTCTACCACCATAAATAAGATCAGCAGCAAACAGAGAACCAGGCTAGCTACATTTCTGCATTTTGAGCAAAGATGGGAAAAAACCCTCCAGGTGCTTCACCACCGTACTCCCACAGATAAATGTATGCATCAAAAGTTTTTAGAGTTCAAGCAAAACACTGAATTATGAACAAAACAACATCATGAAGGGGTTACAGAAAAAAAGCAGCAGCTCAAGTCCTGAAAAAAATAGTGTTATGTTTTTTTAAAAAAGACATTCTTAGTTACATCATATATTAATATCTTTCTTCACAGTAGGCAATCGCTGAAGGTTAAAGCACTGAATAATCACACCCGCATTGTTAACCATATGGAGATGATTTGATGCATAAAGGTTTCATCCAACAATATTTAACAATCAGAAAATACAACCTCAAAGCACTGCTGTTAATCAAGTAGAGAAAATACATTCTTATAAATGAACACAGTCATTGTGCCCTAATGATGAAACCATTCGAGTTAAAAATGGAGTGATGTCTTTCAACATTCATACTGCATTAGTAGGAAATAAGTCCTGTACCTGCTAGTCCAGGATAATAGACGAAAATAAATCATTATAACTGCATTTGTGTTGCTTAGGCACTTCTTTTAAATCATAAAAACATAATATATATATTACTGATAAAATGTGTTCCCACTGATATGTCTTAATGGGGAGGCCACAGGTTTTCCAGTTCAAGTTCATGTTTCCCAGCTTTATTGTGCAAACTAGTTGAGTTGTTTATTTTCCGGGAACACTAAATCACTTCATTGTAAGTAAAGCTCTATTGCTTTGATCAAAAAGACGGTGAGTTGTTTGCTCTCCATCGGCAGAAGACTCCCTGACTCTGCGTCAGAAGCTGGACTCGGGGACAGTCTTCTTGCGGCCCAGTGAGTTTGTGCTGTAGCGATTTCTCTGCAGAGTGCTGTAAGACTGTTTCTCTGTGGTCAGACGTTGTGCTGGCGTTGTGGACATCCCATTACGATGTAAGGACGCTGTCCTGCGTATGCTTTGCTCTGCTTTGGTGGGGATGTTAGAGGAGCTCTGAGAGCGTCTAATGTCAGCTGTGGAGCGTTCTAACTTTCCGTTTGCCAGTTCATCGATACGACGGCCTGAACTATTTGATTTGCTTCCTTCCACTCCAGTTCTTCCTCCAGCTGCTCCATTAGGTAATGACGTCCTGGATGAAGTCCTCCTGCTTTCCTCCTCACCACCTTTTTTTCCTGACTCACCATCCTTGGACTTTTTAGAGTTCTTATCCTTCTTTAGGAAGTTGCCTTTTAGAAACGAGAAGACACTGTCTTGACTCTTGGGCACTTCGTCTTTTATTGTCTTTGACTTGTCTGCTTCAGAGCTGTGGTGATCCTTATTCGCTTTGTCTCCCTTTTGTCTTCTTAGAGTTCCATCCTGAAGGCTTGATGTGCTGTAACTGGGACGAACTCCGGTGCTGGAACTCAGTTTTCTCTCTGAATCTTGTGAAGATTTAGCAGAGCTCTCCCGCCTGCCCTCTTTCCTCCTGGAAAGGGTATTGCTACCAGAGCTAGCGGTCATATTCCCTGAGCTCTCTTCTTTTGCCACGTTTTCCTTTTTCCGTCTCAGACTGGCCGTCTTCCCAGATGTCTTTTCTGACGTTCGTTCTGATGGCCTTCTCTGACCCTCTGGAACCTGAGAGTAATGTGGCTCTTCTTCCATCTTACCAACACAACTCATACTGCCAATAGTTGCAGATCGAACACTGGCTGCCCGACCTACGGAGGGTTTTTTGCTGCTACGTGACTCATTCATCAGGGTTACTATTGAATCCTTGGTGCACCGGGGTCGTCGACCAGACTCTAAGTACTCCACTAGCTCTGCAGGGTCAGGGTCTTGCGTTGGAGGAGACACTTGCTCAGGTTTTCGTCTCTCTTTTGAACCAAGGGACCAGCGCAAAGGAAGCTTCTTGCTCAGGCTCTCTTTTGGCTTGGAGGGAACTCTCATACTCACGCTGCGTCCTTGAAGCCCTCGCACAAACGGGCGGCTTTCAAAGCCACCTGATGATGATGAAAACAGGGAAGTGGTGCAGAGTTAATATTCAAAAGCGAGACCTTGGAAAAAAAAAATAGTACCGTAATTACTGGAGGATTGTTACTCACCCCTTTCTTCTTCAAAGTCCTTGTTGTGGAACACGGGAGGCTCTGCAGAGTCTGATAAAGACGAGATGTTGTTGGAGGAAGGAGACACCAAACTGCCTCTCTTGCTCTCCCCTGTTAGTCTGATAAGCCAGTGGTCCGACACTGATGAACTTATGGATCCTAAGATCAAAGAAATAAAAACCCAAATGATTATTACAATGATAAAGTACAGCACAAATAAAGGAACATCTATAAAGGAAATAACATTACACCCAAACAGAAACTCTGAAAAAGGACAAGACCAGTTAGAGAACAACTTTATTATGACTAGTTTTCTCTGTGTTGGTCAGGCCTCTGGCAGCAGCATTTTGAATATGTACACTAGTCATTTTAACATTTAATTAAAAAAGATGCTTTTGATGAAAGGGAAAAGTTATTGCATCAATGCATATCGAAGTCATTATGTCCCATCCTGCAATTTTAATTTCTCATACAGAAGGTATAAGTCTTATTACCAAAACCATACAATATAGGATGATTTTTTGTCTTGAAATTAAAGTCAAAAGTATTTTTAAAAGACGTCACAGCTTTCAGAGATCAGAGGGAACGTAGCAGCTAGAAAATACACTTTACTGACTTATTTTTGACAAGTTGAATATCTTGATAAAAACATACTTTGCCAGATTCACTCAGGGGTCAGATGCTACTCTGCTCAAAGCAACAGGGAAAATGAAAAAGGTAAATCTCAGCCTTTTCTATGATCCAAGGTTAATGCAAGATCCCTTCGCTGAATTAAAGCTTTCTTTCTGCATTTAAAGCATACCTGACAGTGCAGGTATGTGATTGGTTGTAGTTTAGCTTCATTTTTTCTGCTGATTGACAACAGCTGCTGATCCTTGTTCGATGATGATCTGCAGTGACCTAAAGCTCTAAGCAAACTGTCGTTCTGGACAGCGGCTATTTGGCATTAGCTTGTGCTCTGAAGACGCTTACACAGCGTATTTGAATAAATGTTTGTTTTACCAATGTTTTATTCAGCAGTTGCCATACTGGATAAAACATCCTCTTTTATTACTAGATTATTCTCAAGGCTTTGTGTCACAAACTTTACCTTAATGCATTAGCCTGGTTAATTAGTGCATTTTATCATAGAAAACTTTTGTTCATTTTAAGTACCTAATTTGAATAAAAGGGCAGCACAAAGAAAGACAACCATGCGCACACACACACACACACACCTAGGGAGAATTTAGAGAGACCAATTAACCTGACAGTCATGTTTTTGGACAGTGAGAGGAAGCTGGGGTACCTGGAGAGAACCCACGCATGCACAGGGAGAACATGCAAACTCCATGCAGAAAGACCCCGGGCCGGGAATCGAACCCAGAACCTTCTTGCTGCAAGGCAACAATGCTACCAACTGTTTTCCACCTCTGCCAAAAAAATGCCAAAAAGTGCTAAAATCAATCTCTATTAGAGTTTCAGAAACTGAAACTCTATTAACTTCCAGGCCCTAAAGTCGGCATTTTGAGTTGTTAATACTGAGTCCATTTGTGACGCACATGAGTGCAAGTTGCATTCACTAACTTGTGTCTGTGTTAATGAACAGGTTTTGTAGTACATGTGTCTGTGTGAAGATGTTAACAAGTGTGTGAATTAGTTTTACTCCAAATATGCTGGACTAGTACGTTGTAATTTAAGACGTCGTAACTATTGTTTTATATTTCAGAAAAGAAAATTACAATAACAAAACTCCTGCAATATTTTGCTCTCTGACTTCAACTTCACAGTTACAAGGTACAAGGTATATTTGCAGCAAATATACCTCCATAGTTCAGATGCCAACAAGCTGCAGCAGCTCACACACAGCAGTTTCAATCAGGGAAAATCCATGGAAACGATTTCCATAACAATGTGATTGGGCCCATTGAAGTATCTAATCATTCTTCTTTCAGTTCTCTGTCTCCAAAATTACACATTTTCAGAGATTTACAATGTGTCTTTAGTTCCACTGAGTGAAACTCTCAATCTATTTTAAAAGATTGTCACTGCAAAAAAAAAAAAGAAGACAGTTTTGTAATTTTTCTTTGTGATGTGAGAAAGTGCACGTGATTTCAAGTTGATCAAAGTTAGTGTTCAGTTTGATTTATTTTTATACAAAGCCATATTTTAAATTTAAAACAAGAAAAGCCACATTTGAGTGGCAGCAGCCAAAAATAGATACATTTTAAGATAAATCTAAAATAAAATAATAATAATAAAAACACCTAACATGACTGACATATTACTGTCAAAACAGGTATGTCAATTATCTGTTTTACTGTCAAAAAGGCAACCAGCTTTGACTTTATTTTTGTCTTTACATCAAATGTCAAGGCCTTGGTCTTTGATAGTCTATTGTAAATGTCAGAAATCATAAAAGCACTGATCAATTAAAATCTTTCAATAACATTTGGATAATCAGAAGAACAGTGAGTGGAGTTGTTGATCTAGTTAGTTGTACCAATAAATGGTATTTCAGCAGCATGACGTATCAAATTGCTTCGGTTTTAAAGGTTAATCAATATGAAATTTGTTTAAAAAACACTTCATAAAATTAAACCTTACAATGGAAAACTAAAGTCATGAAAGACAACTAACTAGAGCTCATGGTCAGGGTTAAAGGTGGTCATTTATAAACTGAGAAGGCAAAGTTTAATTTTTGATTATGAGTTATTGCACTATTTCAATATTGAGATAAACATCCTTCTTATTTACACAGCTAAGACATATAGATGTATTTTTAGTAGACGTCACTGAAAAAAATCCCTGGAAAACTAATTTTAACAGTCTGCTAAACACAAAAATATTTTGACTACACACCAGTGTAGTGGCTGCAGGGTCACAGGAAGGTCAGGGTATTTCTGTGTGGTCATAGGTTTTCACCAGGTCTCCAGGTAGCTTTTAGTCTGCCGTCCACTGGATATAAACACAAACCCCTTATTGTCATATGGTGTGTGGTGAGGTGGTGAGGCAGACGCCGGAGACCCAGGTAAGATATGGAATGATGATGATTTAATGACGACAACGAGGTACAGAAAGTCCAAAACAGTCCAAACACCTGGCAGCACAGCAGAGCGGAATACGGAGGCTCAGCACTGGTAGCAACAGGGCAAACGAAGGACAGCAGACAACGGACTGGCGTACATCAGACGAGGACCCGACAAGGAACACAGGACACAGGTGACACTAAATACACGAGGGGTAATCAGGGAACGAGACACACCTGGGAATCAATCAAGGGGAGGACAGGACAACACGGAGAGCACAGAGACACAGAACTCGAAATAAATACACAGAAAACTCGAAAATAATCACAGAAAAACACAGAACCTGACACTTATGGCACTGAGAAGAATTAGTTAAGGATAAAAATGGATGAATTATGTATTTTTGTGCAGTAAGGGACCAGCGCCCTGTAGGTTTAATGCTATTCTTTTACTTTAGGGCACATGCGTCAGACTCGAGGCTTTTTATGCTGCGCTCTAAACTCCAGGAGGACACATAAATACAGCCTTCAAGATAGCAGCTGTGACCTTAAATAGTGTTATTAATCAAATCTAAACCATTTTTATCTGTATAGTGCCAAATTACACCATGTGAAAAGAATTTTAAGAAGTACTCATCGAATGCAGCGATAGCTATTTATTAATACTTTAACGGTTTGTTAATGGGTGGTGCTGTCACCACCGGCCCTTTGAGGACAGTCAGGATGTAGATGTGGCCCAAAATGAAAATGATTTCGACAGCCCTGTTGTAGGCTTTCACACAAATGGAGGATTACTGAATGATCCAATCTTAACCCCACTGTTATAAAATGCTACTGTGTTATTACTCTTCATAAAAACTTAATCTTATTGACATTAAAGGAGTGGTGTCAAATAAAAGTGTCATTTTAAGGCAACACATGTAAACCCCTCTTTAGAGTTCAATATTATTAAAGTAAAAAGATGAAATGTAATTTATCAGTAAAATGAAGCTGTTCCTGTTACTAAGGCATAATGTTTGACAAACAAGACAACCTGATTTAAATGGACACAAAATACCAGCTTTTACATATCCTCAGTGTATCTTCAAACATACAAACGCTTTATGAACTTGTGTAATCTGCCATTTCCAATGGCGAAACTCATGCTCATAAGCTAGCACACTCCTACTGAGTTTAGTCCTTGGTTGTTAATGTGGGATCACTTATATACTATTAACTCAGGCGAGGAAACTGAGGGGAGGGGGGAGCTTCCTGAAAGTAGTGGTGTTAACTCTGTACCAGTTACCATGGTGACCGGCTCTGTGAACCCGATCTACCCGCCTGCAGAGTTGCATAAACTAAATGTTAAGCTTCTTTATAAAGAGCCTAAGATGCATCATTTTATTTCCTGTCATTTCGACTTGAAAGCACTTGCTGTCAACGGGGAAGCAAACCAAACAGAAGTTCCTGGGTACAAAACCACTTCATATGGATGGAACAATAATTATATTAATCAGCACCAACTGTTTAAATAAAATTATTTTAAGGAAGCTTTAGACAAAAAAAGTGACACGGACTATAAAAGACTTTATGGTTTGGTGGCAGCACTCAATGAATGCAGTTTAACTTAATTGACTTTAGCTTAATAAAGCTGAAAAAGTGCTTACAAATTTCTTCTAGTTTTGCTTTTTGTTCCACATAAATATTTCAGATCATCAAAAACTAATATAACCTCAAGAAATACAAGAACAGTTTTCAAATTATAATTTCATCAATAAGGGTAAAATGATGAAAACACTATTTGAAAAAGTAATTGTTCCCTTACGGCAACAGCTAGCATAGAGCGTTTTAGTCACTATACAGTATTTTATGTTGTAATTTTGCCCTTACTGTACAGTATGTTGTTCTTAATTCAGTTTTTTTTATTCTGTTATTTTTACTTTTGTGTCTGTCTGCATGCCTCGATCGCCTGTCACTTTGCTGCTGTTGCATTTTGGCCATTTCTATTCTAGTTTTCTAGTTGCACAACTGTCTGTAAACCTTTCCAGTTTTAACAAGTTGTTTTTGCTGAAGCTGAATGATTCAGGTCACTATCGTTTAAGCTAATAATTGTTACATGGAATTATTATATAGCAATTTACTTTAAATACACAATTACCTCTGTCAAATAAACTTAAAATAATGTGGATAAATAAATACGAATGAATCAGAATTCAAATGAAGTCAGGATTCAGTATACAACAGAGATCTGTGTTATGTTAATTTATGTTAACAGTGATGAGTTTTGGACTTATCATCTTATATGAAGGTGAAATAATGGAATGAAAATTAAAATTTTTAAAAGTTGTGTGAAAGGACAAATGCCTTTGGGGTTATGAAGGAAAATCAAATTAAATTGAACAATTGTACTTGCAGCACCGACGGGAAAAACAAGAAAAACTGGCAAAGAATACAGATTATGTGAGACATGATGGTCCCCAAAAAAGGTAATTTAATGAAAACATTTTAGTTTCCTATTAATTTATTTCAGCACCAACATGGAAATCTGGTTTCTGTCATCTCCATTGACATGTTCAAAAAGTAAAACAATCTGGACATTGACATTAAAGTGCAGACAGGCCACCACAAACAGTGATGTTTGATTCAACTAAAATGGAAGATTTATTTATTTCTTAACAGTTCTTTTATCAAAGTTGACCAGAAATTATTCACATTCACTGCTGAACAGCTAAGCATTCTGAGCTAAATTCATGTTTTATGATTAAACTTATAAATGTAGCCAATGATTGTGTCATCATGTTGCATTTACATGCTGGTCTTGGCGAACCTGTAAGCATCTGTTAAATCTTCTCTTTGAAAAACTGATCTCATTCAGACATTCTCCTGTAGCTCACTGAAAGGCAGCCTGACAGGTCTAATTTGTCAGACTGCAATTTTGAATGCACTTTAGTCAGTGCTATCCAAACAGCTTTTCTGTTTCCACCTCTCTTCCTGTTAAGAGGTTAGTATCATCCTCAATAGCTCAGTCCACAACATAAACCACTTTGTTCCTCCCTAACCAATCTCACTTTGTCTATCAGTGATAATCATAACGCTCTCCTTTTTGCTCTTCCTCTCAAACTCCTCTATTTACCTTTAATGGTTCAAAATTCAGCGGCTCATATTAAAATCACAACCTCCTCTTTCCACCACAGCAGCTGCATTGGCTTCCGGCCAGAATGTGATTCAACAAAGTTTTCAAAACCTATTCACAACCTTGCCCTTCCTTACTACCTCATCTCTTCTTCCTTTAGTCTGTCCTCTCCCATACGCCTCAGTGCCTCCCAGCTGTCTCAGCACCATGGGGAGTCGAACATTCACCCACTCTGAGCCGTAGTACTGATTATCTCCCTCTGCTTAAATTCAGACTTAAAACTCACTTAAAATCATACTACGTACGAAAAAAAAGAAAAGAAAATTACAGTGTCTTTTAAATTAGTAAAGACATGCTGGTTATACTGAAATTAATCAATACAGACAGATGAAAACACAGGGTCTGATCTCTTCTTGGTGGAAAACCTTTGGAAGAAAAGTACTTGTTGAACAAGAATAAAAATGTTCTGATTTCTGAGTGTGTTGATAACCTGAAATCATGATTATCTACAGCTAGATGCAGGTCAATATATCTGCTGTTGATAAAGGACTACAGCAAATTCGTTAATTAAAGGCTATCACATTGGCTTTCTTTGGTCGGATTACCATTACATGATTATTAAAGCTCTGGGACAAATTAAGAGACCACTTAAAATGAAACGTTTCTCTGTTTTTACTTTTTATAGGTGAATGTTTGAGTGAAATTAACTCATGAGTTTGGTAGGGGACTTAAAATGGTCTCAAAATAATCCAAAATGAGCTATTTGGTGGTATGGAAAACAGCCCAAAAGTGGTAAATATTAAAAACAACAGAAAACTTGCCCAGATATTCCCACTGCAGAAAACTCATCTTCAAAGCAGAACGCGAGGAGCTGAAAGAAACCTTTAAAACCCCTAAAATGTCATCACAGAACCCACAGCAGGCAAATGCTAGGATTAATATTAAAGTGAATACTTCTACGATCAGGAAGAGACTGCACAAGTTTAAGTTTCATTGAATGTGAGCAAGGAGGACAATGTGAAGGTTTGCCAGAGAACCTATAGAGATCTGTTTGACATTGCATGAAATCATCTCAGTTACACATTGTCACCGTCCTAAAAAAATGGCCATGGCTAAGAACAAAATCATAATATCCCCTATTTTATGAAAACAGAGGGATATTGCTCTTGATGTTGTACAAACAGAGTAAAAAATCTTCTCCACCATCATTAGTGTTGCTGGTTGTGTTATACTGGAGCCTTTTTTTTTAAGTTTGCTTATACGGTGTTGCAATAACATTGAAAAGCTTTAAATATATTCACAACCCCCTGTCCTCACCACAAAAACCTTAAATAAATAAAATTTTAAGCATATTGCACATTTCTTTTCAACCTCCATGAATCAATATTTTGTAAAATCGTTTTCTGTGCAATTACAGCTGCAGGTGTGTGGACTATGTGTCTCCCAGCTTTCTACAGTCAGAGACTTTTTTATTTTGACTTTAAGGGGAGCGTTTACAGGCAGCAATTTCTCTGCTTCCTCTTCTAACTACTGCAGAGATTCCATCTGTGTGTAATTTATTTTCTCGGTTTATATCCAGCTGTTTTGTGAAGACCTCAGAGAGAGATCAGAGAGAGACCTGTCTAAAAAACCAGAAAGACCTTGTTAGAGAGCATTAGTAAACAAACAGCATCATGAAGAGCAAGGAACGCAGCAGCACAGTTATAAAACAATAGGGCCAAAGTCCGAAACAAGAGAGATCTGTCTAAACACTTCTTCAAAAAAGAAATGAAGAAGAAGTAATAATATGCGATGACTGCAAACCTACCGAAAGGAAATGTCCATCCGCCTATACAGACCGATATGGGAGAAAAAAATAATAATAAATGTGGAAAGAAACCAAGGGAAGTAATGTTTTCAATTTGCTTCAAGACATTAAGAAAAACACAGTGACAGTTTTTTTTCTTCTCTGTGGTAAAAAAAGAGAAAACACTGAACCCTGAAGACACCATCAGGGTGTCTTACATTAGAGAAAATTGACTGATGTAAGAAACTAAACACGAGGCAATCCTGGAAGACAAACATGATAAAGGCTACAAATGACTCAAGAGTGGAGCGGAGGTTCATCGTATAGCAGGACAACCTTGTAAGCCAGAACGACAACTGAAGCATAGTTATTGTTAGAGTGACTCAGTTAAAACCCAGACGTAGCTTCAACTGAGATCTTTCAGATCCCCTGCATACAGGCTGTTTAAGCTCAAAGTTTCTTGCAAAAAAGGGTAAAAATACTTCACCTCAGGAGCTGGTGGACTAACATCACAAGCTCTTGGACTTGTAACAAAAGGTGGATCTACAAATGGGAACAGCTGAATACATAACAACCCCAACCATTCAAGTTTTCATTGAAATAAAAGTAAGTTATTTACACATAATTAGAAAAACATTAATTATTTCCTTGTGCTTTGGAGTTACTAAATATTTTTTACTGGCCTATTTGAAAAGGTTTTAATAAATTACATTAAGGTTTGTAATATCAATGTGACTAAACATGAAAACATTCAAAGGGTGTAAAAGATTTATTGTTGTCAACCATAGGCATAAAAAAGAAGAAGGTCGTATCGAAGCAAACAGCAATCCCAATTATAGCAGTTAGATTCATTTTTCTGTGGCAGTGAAATGTTTATTATATTTGTCAAGACAGAAATGTTTGTCAGATGCAGGATTCACAGTAGAAATTCATCTACTGAAGGGAATCGTGACTGAATTATTTGCTATGGGGAAACATACAGTCATCTGTGAAGATTGTGCCAAGCATACTGAGCTCTTTTTGAAGTTGACCCATGATTGTGTCTTTTTTAGCATATTGTGAATGCAAATGAAGATTGATTCCAAGCAGTGTTTTTACAAATGGGTGTGCAATTTTATCAGCAAGAGATTGAAAATGCCCAGTTGCTCTGTTGCCATATTTTGAACAGGCAGCTCTTTGGACAGAACAGCGGTCCTGCTGCCATGTGATGCTCGCCCTCCTGTTTTTCAGAAATACAAGAGAACAATAGCCACCGTTCTGTGTGCTAAAATCTGCATCACCATCTCTTTTCAATTTGTTCAACATCGTGTCATTTTAGAAAGAAAAAATAACATTTGGGTAACATTTGATAAGATCAACAACAGATCAGTCAACAACCAAATCTGTAGAGTATGTCTATAAGTGAACTTTAAAAGCTTTGACAGGTACAGTATCATCACAGCTAGATTCTACAAAAACATATGTTAGTTTTGCAATCTTTGTTGATTTTTATTATCTGAAGTCAGTATTTAAGTGGTTATTTATGCAACCACTTGTTCTTGCTTGTGGTTATATTCAAATGTCAGACCCAGCAGAGCTGCTTCAAGTGGCCGTGGTCAAATTCAGTTCTGTGAAGCATCATCTGCTCAGGCAGATTTCTCTGTTAGAGGAGACATGTTTTGGAACAAATTACCTGCTCACTTGAACTTGGAAGGTTTCGTGCTGAAGAACTTATGAAGTTCTGGTTGGCAAAGCAACAAATGTTCACTCATGTTTAGTGTTACAATTTTTAGTAAATGTTTTCTTCCTCTTGTTGATGAAAATCTAAAAAGCCTTTCTTTTTTTCCTCGCTCCTATGAACAGTTCTAAACAGCATAATGTCAGAGCGTTGTGATGAGGAAGAACTTCTTAAAGAGATAGAGGCCCAATTTCAAAATGTCACATTTCTTTTAAGTTAGTTTTGATATATACAGCACTTCTAGAACAGCTGAGGGAATTTCTGAGTTTGTCATTCTCAGAGGATATTAACATTGTCGGAAAACATACCTCGAACAGAGCTACTGGCCGACCACAGAGGAATAACGTTGCGTCTCTGGTAGAAAAGGATGTAAGCTCCCTTGGTACACACTTCGTCCTCTGGCACCAAATCCACGCTGCTGTCATCGTAGCTGTACCACTGGCCATCCACAGAGTTCCTACAGTAAGCTGGATCAGAACATAAAGGCCTCATTAAATGGAAACTTTTAAATCCTAAATGGATACTTTTTAATTCGCTTAGCCTCCAGATGCATGGAGAAAGAAAATGATTTTCAGTCTTCGCTCTGCCGTTCTACATGTCAACAAGCAATTTGAAACTAGCAGCATAAAAACTGGAGTGGCAAGTTAATCACTGTATTAAATCCTTCTTCTGTTTCAATCTTTTTACCTGCTCTGCATTAGCAGGAAGAATCTGCTGTTATTCTCTTAATGATGCAACCCAAGCTTTAGAAACAGAAAGGGCTCTGTGCATCTCTTTCACTGAGACACATACAACACCCCACAATTACTGGAGGCCTTACCCTTAACATGTAGGAAGGGAAAACAAGACATTGAGGATTCATTGCTGTAGTCCCTTCCCATTTGGCAAGTTCAACAATAAACTAGTCAAAACAACATTTTACAAGCCAGCTCTTAAGCAACAACCTATAGAAGTAAAAACCATGAGGAAATAGTCTCATGAGGTCCCAGAGACACTTTGAATTGCTTTAGCTCAGTTGAAAGTCCTGAAAATGAGTAACAGAAAACCTTCAGAGCTGAGCTAAATAAGTGCAGAAGAACTTAAAGCCTTGGTTTCATCACAATGCATGTTTCAATAAAACCAAAACAGAAGTAGCCAAACTCCCCCTAAGGTCGCTGCCAAAGGCTGGTGTAGGTGAAGAACGAGAGCTCTGCTGTACCTACAGCAGCAAAATGGATTTCTGCTAAAAAGTAATAAATCAGTAGAAGCAGAGCCCGGATACCACTGAGAGGTTTTTTTTTTTTTAGAAAGAATAGGAGTGACACTTTTGTCAGTGGCTTGTTTAAACCGATTTGACTGGAATTGTTTTGTTTTGTTGCCATTTGCAGTAATGTTTTTGTTATGATGTTAACTTAAAATAGGATTTTGCAGGTGTTTAGCAGATAAATTATGTATCTTTACCTTTGGAAACTTTGCAATCATTTAATTTGATGAATTTGATCAAAACATGCTTAATGTAAGCAAACAAGACAGTTGAGTCACCCTGAGCAGTGGCGGTATTTGCAGCATGCTCACTCTCTGCTGTATGACTGAAAATGAACAGAAAATGTCTGAGGTCGATAATGACCCTCTGTTGTTTCTTAAAACAGGAGAGAATGAACTAAGTGTAAACACATTTGCTGGATAACAAGGTCGTTATACAAGGCATTAGAAGAACAGCAACGTTTTTTCTTACCGATGCCGCTTCTACTTATCGTTTGTATCACGAAAAACACAACACATTATACTGAATGTATGTTCACAGAATGTGGTGCATCAGTGGAGGGATGCTGCATTAGCATGAGAAGATGAGACTGATATTGATTGGTTTCTGCATATGGACACAATTTTTATTTAATGTTCCCCTTAAACTCAGCAGTGAAACATTTCAGCATATCTCAACCATAAACAACCTTTAAAAAAGTATGTTTTTAACAGATGGTTGTGAAAGAAATCCAATTCCATTATTCTTCTCTAGAAACATGTTTTATCCTCCCACAACACCATCTGACTCAAAATTTTATTCAAAATATTGTTTTTTTTATGTATATTCAGATGTTTTATTGTTCTTGTACATTTATATCTGTGTTTTGGGGAAAGAAAATCCAGGGGAAGATCATTAAGGAAAAAACAAAGTTGACTAGGGACAAATTTAGGAGAAGTTGGAGGAGAAGCTGCAGAGAAATAAAATTAGTGGAGCTTGAACTAGAGTGAGAGAGATAACTGCATCCAAGAGCCAAACCAGCAGAGTAGCTGAAAGGCACAAAATGCAAATGATCATGCTGTTGTATAATTTTAGCTTCACTATCCTTCGCTGCTGCCTTAGTGTTTGCTTCAGTTCCCCCCAATGCATTGATGGAAGAGCGTTACATTGATCTGACTCTTGTGTTTTATTAAGGCAAATGTTCATTTTAATGCTTGAGGATAATGTTCTGTTCACACTAAATGTTTCTGATGTTTAATAAAATTCATTATCAGATCAGAAATTTTGTTCATGCAATTTGAAACAAGAAGTTAAATTATTCTAAAGTAAAATAAGTTGATATTTTAACTTTATATTGTGAGTAAAATAATAGAGAAATGTGGCTCTTTAACCAGGTGAGGACAGTTTTTTTCTTGCATATTGTGAAATATTTGGTTTAAATTGCAGCATTAAGTTAAAACTCACAATTCAAGATTAACATAAAATACAATATTTAGACAAATTGTCTCTTGTTGTTGAATCAACTTCATGAACTTTAATTTCTGAGTTAAAACCAGAAGAATTTTGTTGTGGACTTAAATTGCATTTTCAAGGCAGCAGGTGGACTTTCATTTTTATGTTAAACCACCTTCAGATGTTTTACATTTGAAGGCATACAAATTGAGATTGTTTTAATTTCTTTTCTTTTAGAAACTCAAAGCAAAAAGACTTCACAGAATTCCCCCCCCTCAACAAAACTGATCCCATCAAGCCTATTAAAATAATATAACTGTTATAATACAATACAATTGTAATTATAGTACTGCATGTCTTATTATTTTAGCAGAAGTTGATGTGATTGTTTAAAATAAAACCAATTGCAACATATTAAACAGTTCTGTTGCATTTAGTTTAAATATAATGAAACTGGTTTTTTTTTACTTAATCTAGAGAGCTGATCTGACACCAGCCCAACCCTGTGCATGACTGATATATAAACATAATCAGCTCCATACCTGTATAGTGTCCTCCATGCATTCCTCCATGATGGTTACACACAGCATAGAGGTCGTACAGGCAATCTTGCGGGAGGAGTAAGTCAGCAGGATGGTGAGTTTGGCCTGAAGGCTGTTTCCGGGAAGAGGAAGAAGACCCCGGATGCAGATTCTTCATACTTTGACTACTCTTCGCTACATGAGGGGCCATGTTCAGCGCAGTCAGGGGGAACCGAACCAAGGTAGACAGCTTGTTCCTCCGTTCACCAACCTGTTAGAACATTTCAGGGACATTATGAAATATTGTTACACAAAACAATCATTTTAAAGTTCATAAAGTGGCAACAAGAAGTTCAAGATTGCTTGATTTAGTAATGAGGAATGCATGAAACTGAATTAAAAAAAAATTCAAAGCAATTTTTTTTTAATTCTCCAAATCATGCAGTCATTAAGAATGGAAAATAGGAGGCCATGAAAAGAAATTACTTTAGAAACCCTCTGTAGACCTATAAAAATTATACTTTGCCTCTGCTTAAAACTTTTAGTATGTCACAATTCCTCACATATCCTAAAATACATCTCAGTGCTTCACAGAAATGACCAAACAGAAAGGAGAAGGACTTCTAAATATAAAATGTGACCTATTTCGCTTCACTTTTCCATTTGCACATCCTTAAATTCTCATTTATGATCCTGTATTAGATTTTTAGCTATTTTTATTTATTTAAACTCTTTAGTTCTTAAAACGTGGGGTGTCCTGATAGTAGTTTTTTTTCCAGACCAAGTATGTGTACTTTAGTTTGAGTACTTGCCAATACTGAGTACAGATACAGATAAGTTAACAAGCTAGTACTTATGCATCACCCAAAAACTTTTGAAAACAAAATAAGCCTACAAAACAGACACAGAGAAAGAAAGAAAATGTGTCATAAAGTTGTTAAAAGAGTTCTTATAAAAATGTCCATTATGCCATTGCTTTAATAAAATCTAAATCAAAGCATACAATTTAATTTCACCTTGACTTCTATGTAGCCTTTGGAAAGAGTCATAACCAATTTCAGAAACAAACTTTAAGGAGGTTAAATTTGTAAGTTCATGTAATTGTAATAACATAAAAAAACAATAAAACAACCGAATGCTTTAATTAACACCAGTAAATCTCTGTAAATTAGATTTCTAAAGAGGCTTGTTTGGCAGAATAAAAGCACCTTTTGAAAAAGCATATTTTTCATTAAGCCTATCAATCTGTAGTTTAATGTCACACTCTAATCTTAAATACGGTAAGAATCATCATCATTAACAGAAAAGCCTTAAACATCAGTCTATGAGTAATTATTCTACAATGTGTTTCACTTAGTGAAATGAGCTGTGGACAAATAAACTCTTTAATAATCCTCAAATTTGTTGAGATGTACTTATAGACAATATTATATAAATACAAAAAAGTTAATGGAAGAATGAATTACAAACATATACATTTAAAATGCACCTACACTTACTTTTAAACCTATAGAAAAACTCCTTTAAGAAGCCACCTCAGTCTGACTGAGTGGTTTGTCGAATCCCTGTTCACACTGAAAACGTTGCTGAAGTCAATACAAACATTCGGTAATGGAGCCAACATCATGAGAGGTCTGACAGTAACAAAAAAAAAATGCAAGAGGTGTTCCCCCGTTCTCTGAGCTTTCAGTAATTTTTCCTTATCATATCTTCAGGTCGCAGAACGAGCCTTGTTTGCAAAGACGAGCTTCCATAGGGACAGACTCTTCCCCCAGGTCGTCTCCCATGAAAATAATGAAAGCTTACAGCCTGAGATGTCAGCTACTCTACTTTGAAACATAATAAGCATATTTTCACTATCACAACCTGCCTTTCTTTTTTTCTTTTCTTTATATAAAATGGCTGTACATACACATACATGTAGGTACTGCTTCTTTTATCCCTTATTTTCTTTCCCCCGAAGATGATCTTTTTAAACTTAATGTTTTGTCCCCTGTGAATGCCTGAAACTGAAGTCAGATTCTGGGTTTGTGAACACAATATTGGCCAAGAAAGTTGATTCTGATTAAAACATGACATCGCTGCTTCAGCCTGAACTTCAGGTAACTGGATGTTCAGGACACAAGTGAACTTCGTTTACGGGTCACGAAACTCACAAGTGTGTTCATGTACCAATCGAAGCCTTGCAGCAGCCTTCTGTGCAGACTGGGGACAGATAAGATCCTTCGCATTCAAACCTATAAAAAGGCCATTGCAATAATCAAAACAAGATTGAATAAAAGCATAAATAACTCTCTCTGGTTCTGAAGCACCATGTTTTCACAAGTCGTGCAGGCCTTATTCAAGGTAGCAGACGTTTCCATTACCAGCCAGACTGCTGCCTGGGGGCAGGGATTGAAAAAAAAAAATGTCCAGACAAAGCAAGACACGGTTCATTTCTGTCAAACCTGAAGCTCCAATGTTCGGTAAACAGCATGTGGTACCCCCAGCCCCTGGTTGTTCATTTCTAAAGGTAACACACCAACAGCGTCAACTATGTTCCCCCAGATTGATCCCGGCTCCACATGGAGGATTGCTGGCAGAAAAGCGTAGTCTGAGGGAAACTGGCTGTTTTAAGCCCATTCATATTGCACACATTTTTTTTTCCAGTTTTAAACACTAGCATAAAATATTGCTGACACTTTGAATCTGGTGCTTAAGGAACACATCCAAAAGTTGAAGAATAAGTTATGATTTTCTGGATTCCACAGCTGAAGTGTATTTACTGTGAAAATGACAGATCTCCAAGTTGGAAAACTAGAAAAATCGACTATGTATCAAATACTTTTTCCCCACTAGAAGAAGTTATGTTAGAGTAACTCCAATACAAGTAATAATAAGCTTTCACTGCATAAATGGCAGGATTTTTTTAATGCAATTAAATATAGTTTAAAAAGATAATCAAAAGCGATCAAAAGATTTACAAGAACTAGAAATTAGAAAACAGATCCATAATCACTCTTCACTCAGTGCAGGCACACAGAGACACCATTAACCCAAATAATGTAGACAACCAGATCAGCCTGGTCTGTGTTGGTGATTAGGCAGAATGCAGCACACAGGAGAGAGGCAAGCATGATGTCAGGATGCATTTAATAACAACCTCTATGTCGTTAATAAAACTAGGAAAATGATGCTGCACATGCGGACAAAAACCTGAAGTGGCACGGAGGACAGAGACAGCGATCTCGGATGGTTGCGTGTCATCACATTTCAGGTCAGCGAAGCTCAGCAAGAAACTGGGAACATTTTTAACAAACTGAAATATTCCAAAAAGCTTCTATGGTTGCATCATTCAGATCCTTCCCAACCAAATGCGTCACGGCAGGTCATGATGGGTGCTCACAAGTACCTGCAGAGAGTGGTCGAGGTAATTGTCCAAACATTTCCATCACTACAGGATGTCAGCTTCAAAGGAATAAAAAGCAGAGCCAGCCTCATCATCTGTGACCCGGTTACCTCTGAATGGGAGGTTCAGAAGTCTTCAAGCGTAGAAACTCAAGAGCAAAGAGCAGGTTTTATTCTGAAACAATCAGAGCAGCTGACTCCTCTAGTTTTATTATTATTATTTTTAAACAAATTAAACCACATACACAAGTTTAAAACAAATTCCAACACAATGGCACTAATTTCAGTCTGAATAACATAATGATTACATTTGTAGATAACTTTTAAACCAAGAAAACAGCATTGGGGGGGAATGTTTCATTTTTAAACTTGAGGATATTGTGGGTTTTGTCTACCGTTTAATTTGTTCCTTCAGTATCTTTGTTTTTGACTGACTGATTTTTGTGAGAGCTTCAAAGCTTTTTGTAGCTGAACAGATGACTGGCCATGGGGGTGCATTCAAGTACCACTCTTGAACCACAGACTTCAGATAAATCTGGTTTTCAAACATCAATTTATTGTTCAGAAGAGAAAAGTTAATTATTGACTTGCTTGCAAAAACTCCTAAATTCAACCATTTGTTATACTGAAATTATTTTTCAGTAAATTGGTTTTCTGTAAATGAGGAAAGCTGGTCTCTTAAACTGACAATTCAAAACGATCAATAAGCGTATTGGTAGAAGTAAACTTCTCTGCAGTGTTGTTCAGCTGAACATAAATATTATGAAAAATGGGAAAATTGCAAGAGAGGAGAATGAAAATGAGACACTGTTTGCACAATTAATAGCAAAGTCTTATTTTTGAGAATTTTTTTTAGAACTCACCAACTATGCTCTCGGTTAATCCAAAAATGTTAATAAGCCTTAAACATAAAGAAAGTAAAAGTGAGGTTTTGGCCATCTTAGAATAACATGTCTGCACAATTATTTGGCAACTATTATTGCACAGAATAATCAGGCACCTAAATGAAAAACATTTTCCCATCTCACTTTTCGTATGTTCATCTGCTCAAGTAAGAACTGATACTCAACATTTTTCAATAAACATTTGACATTTAAGAAAGTAGTGACAGATAAAGCCATCCTTGTTTTCAGTGAAAAACCTTCCAGTCATGGATTCAGTCAGTTTCTTGATCTGATGAAGATCAACTTTCTGTGGCGAAGCAACTGCAGACTCTGTTCAGCGAGTTGCATTCTTGAAGTGGAAATCTCCTGCTGTTCAGCTCATGAAATGGTTAAACTACTTACCTAACAATTGAACACAGCGTATAAAGCAAAAATACCAACATTCATATATCAATGTTTTTAATGCATGCCAAGCTTCCTGGCCAATCTTTCATCTCTGGGGAGCAAGCCACCGGCTCTCTGATGTAAGGACGTTGAGTATGTTTGTCTTTTATCTGCTGCACCGCATCTGCTGTCCAAATGTACCTTGCAATTATCAGTCTGACAGACATACTGATGTACTTACTGATGCATTTTAGACCTTCAAAAGATGTTTTCTTTCTCAAGCAAAAAAACCCGACAAATAATCGAGGCAACAAAAAAATCTAGCTTGCTGACTGAGACAATCTTTTGAATAAGCTAAATACAGAAGAAGGCCAACAGAACACACTGGTATAAAGCACATTGGATCATCATTTTCATTAAGCAAACATTGCATCTGTAGTCTCCTATATAGCTGCATACAGCTGTGCAGATTGCTGCTGGTCATTTCGAACTGGGTATTAATTTAAATAATTTTAAGATATTGCTATAAACCTTTCAAAACCAAGTCAAAACAGCCCTTCTTACCAAAAGTAATGTTTCTGGAACTCACCACTGAGAGAAAACAGATTGAAAACCCCCCCCCCCCCCTTTATCTAAAAAGCAGCTCTGAATAGCAAGAACCTTTCATGCTCCGCTTTTCCAAAAAGGAGATTTATTGGTTGTATTTGTGAAACTATTTCTCAAAAACTGGACAAGCTTTAAGAATCACAGGGTAGTTTTCAATAAAGCCTTGTGCTGCAGAGTATGCTGCTTATATTTATTCTGTTCCCTACAAAAATTAGATCAATGTAGAATATGAAAAGTCCTGAAATAAAATGTAATTTCCCTTTTGGATAAATAAAATATATATTTTTAACTGAATTGAATGCACTATTATGCTCTGTCCACTTGTACAGCCACAGGAAGTTATGTAGTAGTGCAAATAAGGATAAAATAGTCAGACACTTGGAGATGCTGAAGGATTAAGTTAATCACAAAAACTAAACCACTGATCCTTAAAACATAATCACTTTATAAACTCAAACATTAAGCTTCTATCCCAAGGCAATCATCACAGCATAACGAGAGAATGACTGGAGATTATTTATAGCTGGCAGCCACTCTCTATATTTAAAAGTCAGCGGGAAGATGCTTTCTTTAAGAAAAGCAAAGCTGCTTCTTGGCTCTTAGCCTAATTAATTGTAGCGTTTGAAGATCTGACTTAACATTTGCACATTCTCACCTCCCTCCCCACTCATCCTCTCCTGCTCCCACTCCAACCTATCCCCTCTCCCACTCACACACGTAATGTCTTTCTATCTTTACAAGGTCTTTGCATCGTCTCACATTCATGTTTTGTTCATTTCTACAACCTAAAACTGACCCTTACTCTAAACTTAACCATTGCCAGTACATGCTTAACTCCAAATATAGCCTAAAATCAATTCACAGCTTTTTCCTAAACATAACCCTCAACTCAAAAACAGCACTTCTTGTTATGAGGTCAATGCTTTATTTGGGCCCCATAAAGAGTAGTGTGTTCTCAAAACATGTAGTATTTCTTGGAAAAATTGGCCTTACGTGATGAGAAATGCTAAAACACAAACTCTATCCCCCTGTGGTTGGCTTTAAGAGTACCTCAATTAATTTGATTGGTTTGCCAAACCAGGCAGGCTGAAGGACCTGACTGCCCTTTTGGACTTCTCCATAATGCCAGTCCATCTTTCAGTGTGAATTGAGAATGAAATGCGTCTTATGTAGGATCAGTGGGTAGTGGATCTAATCACCCCCAGGTCCCACTTTCACAAGCGGTGAAATGTCTCATTTCACAAACTAGACAATTTGCTTGGATGCAATTAAGAATTCTGCTTTTACCTAAAGTAGAAAGATATTGATGATATTGCTTTCTACTTCAGAGTACAGAATTGCTGCTGCAATTTCTCTGCAAGCTGAGACACACAATTGACGTTGCTGTCAAAGAATTTCTTTGCAACCCTAAAACCTGTGGCTGTGAAGTCTACAAATGTGCCCAACACCAGAGATGTTATGACTGACCTCTGACCTCTTTAAATCTGTTTCAGAGCACAGAGTTCTGTCAACTAAGTGAAGTCTAATCCAGAGACTAAATAATCTCACACTGCAGAACATGGCATGGCAATCTGGACAGGTTGCTGGAACAAGGTGGTGAATGAGGCTTGTCTTGTGATGTTTAGGGGAGCTAATAGTGTGTGAAGAGACACAGAGAGGCAGGATGGCTTAACATTGGAAGTGGGTAGAGTTCTTCAGTTCCTGGCACACTTCCACAATTTATCCTTTCCACAGCTCACATGTGTTGACCCTCAGGTGTTCGGGCAAAATGTAAATCTTACTGAACAACATTTGGATTGAAGTGCTTCTGGAAAAGAAAGATGTACGAAATACTCTGAACAGTTGAACCTTGTGGGAACATTCACCAACATTCAACATTCGGAGTTTTGGCTGCCTAATATGAAAGACGGTTAAATACCGATGCTCACACACCAGGGGAAGGCTGGCAAATAAAAAAGGCAAATTGTGTTAAAACTGAGAAATCACAGCAGAGTAAATAATGGTACAAGTTCCTGAACAGAAACTAAAATGTGAGAATGCTCAGCAAGATGTCAATGGTCAGCTCCCAGGTCAGTGGTCAGTGTTTGACAACAACTCTTTGTCTATAAACTTGTGGCTTTAGAGAGCAAATGTTTGCTTCTTAAGGGACAAGAGACAGCAAGATTTATTGCAAATGAGACCTCTCTAGTTCTCTGAGCAACAGTGAGAATTAATCAGGCTTTTTAGTTTGTATGGCAGCCAGTGGAAAGAGAAACATTTCGGTTAGTTAGAGTCATCACCCAGCAGGCCTTTGGAATAAAGACACAATCTATTAAAATATGGATGAGAGGAGAATGCCTTCAGGATAATGACACCATAGTGGATTACAAACCCTAGAAGTAAGCTTGTGTAATGAAAACACATACTTATCTTAATTTCTCTTTTCTTTTAAAGGGTATTTATCATAATTTAGATCCAAAACAACCTAAAAGCGTATAAAGAATAAACAAGTTCCAGATGTCCTTTCAGTTGATTTACACAGGAAATGAATACTTTGAAAACAAACTTGTAGGAAACAAAAGAGCCTTTTCAGTTAAATCTAATGAATGTTTCTCAATATTAGACATAGAAATTAGAAAAACCACCACAAGCTGCAAAGGCTGAACACATTTGAAAAGGAAGTTATAAAAATTATGATTAAGTGTCTGCCCTTTAAATCAAGCAGCTAAAACAGATCTGGTAAATTGATAATTATGTTCAATGTCCTAGCAACTCAAAAGAAAATTGATAAAACAAAACATTTCTTTTTTTCCCCTTGGGTGTCAAATTGTTGTGCGGTTATGACTCGCATAATATGAGGGATGAGGACAAAGTAGTTTGTTTCCACAGCTACGATGGCTTTGGACATAAAGATTCTGAAGCTGGGGATTTTGTCATCGCTACTGCATGATTTCAGACGTCTGTGACAGGATCTCACAATGATGAACAGAGCACAAAACAAAGAATCCCAGCAGGGACTTTTTTGCAAAAAAACATTGTCATGCTGCAAGGTAGAGCCTCTGTCTTTAGTCTTTACAGATCTTCTTCCAGTATTGCTCGGTGTACAAAGGTACATCTGAATAAACTGGATTATTATCAAAAAGTTTATTTATTTCAGTGACTCAAATCATTAAGTAAAACACATTACCCCCATCAGGGCCCATCTATAAACAGTTGAATCTGCATAATTTATAGCTCAAACACCAAATATACTCCAATATGTATTAATGCACACAGTAGAAACCGTCTTGGCACTAAACGTCTTGTGAGTGCAGCCAATCGGTGCTACTGAAAATGAATGGTGCTCCTTTATTGATTGCTTTGCAAACATTCAGCTTCACAAGTGACATTTTCTTTGAAATAATTTAGATATTAGAAAATTTTCTGCAAATAATTTGGAGCTACATTCCACAGAAAAATCTGTAAATACTGGAGCGCGAACAGGCTGGGGTAATTACACGCAGACGGACATTTTCAAGGTTGTATTTTTTTAGTTATAATGCTTTTCTGCTCACAAGTAATAAACACATGATATTTAAGATTAGAATAATACATCACACCAATAAAACATTGCAAAAATTATGCTTAAAAGTTCTTTTCAAAAGGTATCTACCCTCCACTCATTGGAATGCATATTGTAATTTACTGAGATGTACCTATAGTTCCATGCAAGTGGTGCCATTCATGAATAAAAACAGGAAGGCTCCAACTGAAGGGATGAGTATCTTGGCTGATAATCTAATAATGTCTAATTATTTAGACATAATTGTGGACAGTTTTTGTATCAAGCAGATAATATTCAGCTCCATTGTGTTTTTTATCCAGAACAGCAGTGAAAGCCTGCACCACCAGTGCCTAACTGGGACACAAAGAAACACCAGTATGTGCTCTCAGTTCTGACTGTGATAAAAGCATAAGTCTAGTGTCTTTCAAACACTGTGACCTACACGGTACAATGCAAGAGAAAATTTAATGGTACTAGAGTTGTTTCTTCAGATTTCACGAAGTTCTGGACGGACCAAATGAAGGCAGCACAAAAACCCTTTCATGCCCTGAAGAGTATTGTGTGTGAATGTGAACTCGGATATATTTTTTTATTATTTCAGAATTGCATGACCTCCACAAGCTAAAGCATTACAGGAAGCTGTCAATCAAAAACCACACATTGGATCCTTGCTGTTTTGGTGAAATCATAAAAAAAGTTGTGTTCACCAAAGAAGTTGAAGCTTGTGAGGAAAGTGCTAAAATTTTCTGTACAGCTCTGGTCTGAACTAATCCTGAGGCTGGGTTTTGTTTTCCATTCCAAAACCAGATCTGATGCTTTTAGATCATATTAAAACGCTGTATAAAAATGAGATATGCATCCTGAGATATTGAACTGAAATACAAGAAATCTGTTAAAAAGAAATCAAATGAAGGTGCATTCAGCTGGCAACATATTTGTTAATCCTATTGAACTAACTATGTCAAAACACCTTCAGATTCAGTATTAGCGTTTTTTTGGTCGGTCTATCAGCGTGCTACAATCTGACTTTCGCAACATTTTCTCTGCAAAATTTAGTTCTGGACTCACAATTCCTCATGAGGGCATTTTTATTTATTTGGATGCATGCTTGGATTCACACAGCTAAAAACTAAAAACTATCTTTAGCAATCTAGCAGACACCTGGAGGCTCTCCATAAAAATATCTTTTTCATTTTATAATGCAAAACTAGAGAACCCTGTCAAACTAGTTATTAAAAAAAATATGTATTCAACACCTTTTTTGACAAAGTAGAAATATAAAAAGTGTAATGGCTTTAATGCAGGCAGAGTGTTCCTTAAGTAAAAAATCACATTAATGTGATTATTTGAGGTCATTATTTGAAATCCTGCCTCTTTTATTGGCAAACATTTCATTTTTTTTTTGGAAGTATAAAGCAGATGGTTTATTAGCAAAAAAAACATCTTGAATATAACTAAATCTGGATCTGTACCCTGATTAAAAGCAAAACCACAAGGTTACAGTTTCTATTAAACTGAGGTAGAAACTGCTGTACAATGACATAATTCAAATTTTATGTCACTGCATTCACAAGAAATTATTGCTTACTGTGTCAAAAATTGGAATTTGATAAAATGCAATGGATCACATTTTAAAGCCTGTATTTAATTAGATTAAGATTTAGGTGTCCAAGTACTATCAAAAGTAGAAAAATATAAGCTGGGAAGTTATCACAGCCACTGATGTCTTTAACCTTCACAAAAGGAGATAACTGACAGTTTATGCGTACTGCTCTTTATTGGCCCTAAGGTTAGACTCTGTTGTTGGTTTAGCCTTTATTTTTAAACTCACATGTGTGAACTAATTTAACATCCCAGCTGTATTGCAAATTATTGACTTTTACTCTCTTATGTTGTAACTTATTTCCTGTTTACTCAGTTGAAGGAGCAAGTAATAAAACTCTTTGGCTGTCATGGATTTGATCAGATGCTCATTCAAAAACATTTGTGTGTTTTTGTATCACAACCCCTGTCTTCATTATGACCCAGTTTTAGCTTCGCCTACCTGACGGAAGCGCTTGAGGTGGAGGATGAGGATGTCAGGTAGCGTCCACAGGCTCATCTTCACCATGCCCTGCTGCAGCTGCTTACAGTGCGGACACTTCCAGGCGTCATCTGGAGCAAGCTGAAATCAAACATTGCAAAGTTTTAGACACTATTGCTTGTTCTAAGTCTTACAGTTAATGTGTCAGTTTTTCATTATAAGCTTTTAAACACTTGTTGCACAGCAACCCAAAAATAAGTTCTGTCTCTTTGAATCCTGGCCAATGCCTATCTGCATGAAGTTTGCCAGCTTTTTGTAATTTCTCCTGCTTCTCCCTTCATTTCTGAAACTGAGTATGTTAGGCTGCTCTCTAAATGCCCTTAGTGTGCATGCATGGTGGGTTTTACTTTTGTGACTCTCTAAGACAACCAGATACACACAGAAGGCAATAAATCTGACTGATCAACATGGGAAATATCACTGGTAAAAGAAACGTTGAAACGTTATTTATTTTTTCTGTAAAATCTGTCTCACCTCATGTCTGGGTTCATTGTTTGTCTTTTGCATTAGACTTTCAGTTTTTTAGACTCAGCCTGATTTCACTGATCCTTTTAAATCCCTCCTGCTTTTACTCTTGGCCTCCTTTCACCTGCCAGCTATCTAGTGACCAAACAAGAACCGTCTGTCCGTCACCTCAATCTTCCACCTGAGCCATTTGGGATTTTTCACTAGCTCTTGCTGGTACTTTTTACTTTCATCACAGAAAATGTGTTACCAATATTATCCTGACCTTTAAATGCAGCAGAGTGGGTTTTTTTTTTTAGCATTGTTGCATCTAATAACAGCGCTTTCCCAAACTATGCAAGAACTCTTTGAAAAACCAGCCCTCTAATGTTATTGGTGCGTTAAAAATAGAGTTTTACTTTTAAACTATAAAAAGCAGATGAGAATTATTAGTGTTGCTGAACTTTCAGCAACACTAAGGAGATAGTAAAAAATATTGAGAGGAAATTTTAACACCTTTAAGAAAAAATACAGTAAAGTTATCATTTGTAAAATTCCCAGTTTCTTGTTTTTTTAAACAGTGTAAAAGTTTTACAAATTGCAAACTGTTTTAAAGAATCAAAGTGTTTCTAATGCCAAAAATAACTAACAAGGCTATTTTTACAGTTAAAAAAAGAACAAATATTTTCAGAATCCCAAAATGAGTTGTACAAAAGATGTTATCATATGAGTATCCAATTATTGCGACAGACTGGCGACCTGTCCAGGGTGACCCCGCCTCTCGCCCGGAACGTAGCTGGAGATAGGCACCAGCACCTCCCGACCCCATTAGGGACAAGGGTGCACAGAAGATGGATGGATGGATGGAGTATCCAATTATTTTAGTGTTTAATACATTTATTAGGCTTTTCACATTATCTATAAAAAACACAATTCCAACAAAGAAAAAGAAAGAAAACAAAATACTGCAAATACTGTCACCTACAAGGTATATAGCAAAAATAATAATAATAAAAAAAACAATATCATATCAAGATTTATGGAACGACTGCTCAGCCAAAATTTCAAGGGTCTGCTATTCCTAGACCTTTGTTGAGGTTTTATTGTAAAAACCATTAAAAATGTCCAGTTTTTTTTTTTAATCTATTTTCAGGACCTCTCATCACATACCTGATTTTCTCTAGTTTTAAGTTAAGTAGTACGTCCTTTAGTATCCCTGAGATCCCTAAATCAGTGGAAGCAACCTTTATGTACCTTGACTGCAATAGTTAAACAGCAAATGCAAACTTTAAAGTCAGTAGCTCAAAACCTAGCATCAAATGGTAATTCTGATGCCGCTGCTGTTTCTACTCCCTTGTGAACAATTCAAAAGCAGCAGGGGAATGTTTCTGTTGACTAAAACAGCAGAGGAGAGCAGATCCAAGAGCACAAATAAACTTTCTCTTAGAATGTTTATTGTTTCTTTTTTTTTTTAATGACATTCTGAAATGCAGAGTTTTGTTCAACAGAGTAGAAGCTGAAGTTGTTTACTGCCATCTTTCTCACCTGCTCTTCTTTGGTATAAAGCTGGAAGCATTCGTCCAAGGTGCAGTTGTGCTGCTGCAGGTGTTGCTGCTGCTGGCTCCTCACACTCTCTGCGTCTTTCACCACCTCCTCATGGATGCTGCCAAACAGACTGAAGCAAACACAGTGTGTGTTGTTGGCATGCAGTTGCTAAAATGTGTTTCCGCTGTTAGAATCAGTGGGAGTGTATGTCTGCTCCATCTTACAAAGATAAAACCGATCAGTTAGTGTTTTAGCAAACAAGACCCCTCTGGACAGCAACAGAAATCGCTCATGACTTTGTACTAAAAGTGAAACTTTAGCACAGTGCTTACCGTTCTTTAGAGCTGTGGTCCCACTCAATAACAAGCTTCACATGAGGAGGTCCTCCCGGCCCACAAAACTTTAAAGCTCTGCAACAGAAACATGTTTTAATAAACCTGGTTTACACCTTCAAAATATTTGTTCTTTGATAGTTCTTGCAATTTTGTCACCCAAATATTTCAGATTACTAACTTTATCACAAAACGCTAACCTTATCAATATTAAAACTGCTTTCAAGTATTGTTATGTTTCAATTAAATATAATTTTAATTAAGAAAAAAACATTTCCAAGCCAACCTGTCCCTGAAAAATGCAGTTTAATCAATTAATTGTTTAAAATAACTGTAATCGACAATGTTTTGGGTTTAGGCCTGAGTCAGGCAAGAACTTTAGAAAAAGAAAGTAACCTAAATGAGACCTGTCTGACAACATGACAGAAAATGCCCTAATGAGCGATACAGCTTACCCAAAAAGAAATTAGAAAAAGATGAGAGTAAAGTCATTGACATCAATCAGTCCAGAAAAAATAATCACAAAGATATTCCTAAGGCTTTGGGGTTCCATCAAACCCCAATGAGACCCATTGTTTCCTCACAATGTTGTTGCTGCATAATGACCTGATGCAAACCAGTATATCAACATCTAAGTGACTGAATGAAGGTCGCGTCAAACCTCCAATGGCCTAGTCAGTGGAAAAAATTACTCCAGAGATCACAGTTTGTGCCTGTGTGATTAACTTCAGGAGAGAAATACCTTTTCATATTATTTCATGTGAAACATTGTTATAAAAAAAGCAAAAACAAAAGAAACCTGTGAGTACATGAAACAACCATTTGTCAATGCTAAACAAGAAAACAAGCTTTGATATTCGCCGTGGTCTTTTAATTTAAACTTTATTTTATTTTAACCCTGAACCATACAAACTGGCCCAGTTGAGACCTGCTCTAACATGATGTTCAGCATTCAGAGGGGAACGACTGTTGTTGTTTTCTACAGCTCATCTGCACAGGTTTTATCTCAGAGGCGATAATAAGTATTAGTATTCAACAACTACACAATATCATATGTTTATCTTACTGGTTCAGAAAGATCAAGGGAAATATTGGCAAATTTGTCCTGCAGATAAAGATGTGTTGAACTTCCAGCAGATACACACATTTATCCCTCAGTACATCTTTTTGCTTCTGTTCAACACATTTTCTAAATACAGAATGTTTGCTAATTTTACCACTGCAGTGATTTATTCAGATAATAAAAACATCCTAACTATCTGAGGCAAATTTTTGTCAGCCATTTCTGTAAACATTTTTTCCTAACTGATACAACTCTGTGTAACTTTCATTTTTCCAGTAAGATTAAATCAGACCCTTTTATTGATGTTTTAGGTACGTTGAGATCATAAAACTTATTTTCTCAGGGACATAATAATAGAGAATGTTTGGAGATTTTTCTGCCTGCTTTAAATTCAGGTTTTTAGACACACTAAAACTACAATCTAAAAAAGCGAGGATAGTTTAGTTTAATTAAATTTTGCTGTGAGCTTCTAAAACTCTGGAATTTAGTTTAATGTTTTAGTCACATTTAAAACAACAACAACAAAAACCCCAATAATAAAGTACTTCAAATAATGGTGAAATGTACAAAAAGAATGGGAATAACACAAGTTAACTGTTTCTTATGTTACTTCCGCTTATCTCTAATAAATTACTATGTTCTTTAAGTTGTTCCCCAAAGGTTTTTTTTAGCTGCTGTCTTGTGTAAAATGTATGCGTTTAAATTATATTTATAAGATGCTGCATACACTAAACTTAATCTTAGCAAATCGTTTTCACTAGAAGCCACTTCAAAGGTTATTCTGCGAATAATTAATTCAGAAATGCAAAAAAATAAATAGTGGTTTGACGGAAATAAACTCTTAGAATCTTAAATTAAAATGATTCTCTTTGGAAATTGTAAAGAAGAATTTACAAGTATAAACAACTCAATGTGCTTAAAGTGAAAGTTGATGAGATTAAATTTCTTGGCTTTCTTGGTCTTTTTCTGTGTAAATTTTTCATTTACATCTTGTAGAAAGTCCAAGTATGATTGAAAACCTCCCTATAAAATGTGAAAAGTGTGCAGCAGTTTGTATTATTCTTTACTCATCATCATTCCACGGAAAATTGGAGCTCAGCTGCACTTTGGATACCACTAAACTACATTTAACCAGAGACAAAGGGACTATTTCAATCAGCAAACTGTACATACTGGAATGGTCCAGTAAAGACCATTCTAGTATAAGGTTAAAAAAAGACCTAACTATTTTTTTACCTTAGTAAAAGTTAGAAAACATAAATAAAGTACACAGTTGTTCTACAACATATTTGAGCTATTTTGCCAAGCAGAATGGGCAAAAATGTCCATCTGTAGCAGAGCACAGCTGATAGAGACGAACCAAACAATAATTGCTGCTGCAACTGCAGCAGACAGTGTTTCTACAAAGTACTGAATCAAAGAGGCTAAAACTGAATGTACATCATACATTCCTATTTTATTTTGATTCTCTTTCACTTATCTAATAAACATGACTTTGTGTTGGTCTGTCACATATAATCCTAATAAAAAACACAAACCTTTGTGACTGTGAAGTGACAAAATGTGGACAAGCTCAAGTGATGTACATACTTTCAGAAGGAATTATACATAAAATCCTCGTGCAGATTACAGATGCTAATTTCCATGAATTAGAGATGGGCAGAAGCAAATCAAACAGATGAGTCTCTTAAAATAAGGAAGCACACTTACAAACTTACAGCATATTCAGTTTCATCTATCAGAAAATCTTAAGTTCTTGCTCCCATCAGAAGAATGCCAAATCTTTAAAGGGGTGATATTATGTATTTTACAGGCATATAGTGCCTAATTGCGGCTGCTGGTAGTCTACAGGAGCTGAGTGGAAATAAGGGTGCTTTTGTGTGAGCAAGTGTTTATATTGGCATGAGAGAATAAAAAAAAATATCAAACATGGATGAAAGAATCAAAGAAAAACTTCAGGTCCATTTTTAATGATGGAATAACATCACAACATGATATAAAGCTAAAGGAATAGTTGATTTTCCGTAACACCCTTCCTTTGATATCTTATTTATGGTTCAGCTCTTTCTCTGATATTACCTTGGTGCTTTTAGACTTAAACCATTTTCCTTCACCTTGTTTATTACCTCTGATCTAATCCAATTAAAGCTCCCTGGTTTCAGACAAGACTTTCTGTTCAAACACCAAAATGAAATGACTGTGTGATTTTCTTTGTTTATATTGATTTGTGTTCGGAATGATGTAGAATGGTTTTCTTCTGTCATCAAGGTCATCTCGGTTTGAGAGCTTCTTTTAAGGATGCAAATCCTGATGTTGCTAAAGCTGCTTCACCCGAGTATGAATCTGTTTGCCTACCTGTCAACTGCAGGGTGGCACAATGGTCGACTGTCCTTTGGGGACAAGTAGCTGTAGGCTGCGGATCCGCCAACCACTCTGACCTTAAATTCAACGCCAGCATTCTGCAAAAGGAAACACAAACATAATCACTCCAGCAACTGTAAAAGCAATATGGGGGAAAAAGGGAAATGAAGTTTGGAAAGCGTAAAGTACTCATGTCTGAAAATGTACAATGTCCTTTATAAGCTTCGAACAAAGATGATTTGTCATGAAAAAAGCAAACACCTTCTTCTATGTACCATAAATCTGGAACAAACTCCCAAAAAACTGCAAAACAGTCGAAACACTTATGCCTTTAAATCTCAACTAAAATCCTATCTGTTTGAAACTTAATCAATGAAAAATTAATCAAAATTTTGATGTGTAACGGTGGCAATTGGTAATTGTTGACTGTGTTCAACAACTTCATATTTCTTGTGTGTTTTTATGATGTAAAGCACTTTGAACTGCCTTGTTGCTGAAATGTGCTATTTCCAGCACATTTCAGCACAAATAAACTTGATTGGTTGATTGATTGATTGATTGAATATTAAGTGGAAGCAACATTATTCACTTATAAACATCTGGTTACAATTTTATGTGGAACTTGATGATGATCTATATATAACAAATCTCCAAAATATGTCCAATATTGTAAAAACAACAGGATACACTATCAACAATTTTGGATACTTTTGCCTGGTTTTGTACATGACACTTTTTTTCTTCTTTTTTTTTTTTTTACTGATGGATGATTGTGTTTAAAGTCAAGTTATCACTAAAAGATTTTTTGGCGCCATGGTGCTGTTATTTTTCAGTTTAACCAATTTGCTTCACATGAGAGGAGGCTTTGAAGTCCTAGTGGTGGATTTTCAGCAGGGAGTCGCACTCCACAGGGTTTTTCATCAAATATACCCCCTACCTGTCTACCTGATCTCAACACTGCAGCTACAGCTTTCATGAGTAGAAGTTGCTGATTTTCTCCATGCCTCTTCTCTCTCAAATCTATTACACCATTTCATGCTAAGAACAGTTTCCTGAATCTAACACGCCCACGAATCAAACACCTTTGAAGCTTTCACACATAAATACTGTGGCCATCAATTTAACCCTTGATCGGGTTCACATTACGGCAATTAGTCTGCAGTATTACAATCGTCAGTGAGGCAGAACTAAAGGTATTTATTAATATAATTTAACAGTACAATGAAATGCTGTGAAGCAGACCGTTGGCAATCTGGAAGAAAAATGTCCTGGCACCAGATAGTTAGTGGACTAAGTGAAGTTTCTTCAGGAAAAACAAAGATTATTTAAGTGTCTCAGTCTGTTAGAAATGAAATGCTTAAAATAAACTGAAAAAAAGTTTAGCTCAAAACTTTATTGCAGCCTTGTGGATTAGGTTTTCATGGCAAATGATGGTAAAAGAGGTTTTCAGATGACCACAACACTGAAATCCTGCTTAATTTCTAAAGATGATCAATATCAGCAAATGTATAATTGAGATATGATTGTTGAATAGTGTGAGTCACCTACATTTTCCTCATTCTTCTTTTCCATCATTACACTTTCTGTGAAATGTAGCAACTCAAACAGTAAAAACACACATCTAGTTTGGACATCGAGGCCAGACAAAGACCATCTGACTAGTAATGGTAATAATGCAAATATTGTTTATGTTAATTATTCTTTTTAATATATATAAGAATACTTAGAGGATGTAGCATAATGTCAGAACTTTTGTTTTACATATTTGAGGAAATGGGAGGAAGTGTAAACTTATTTATATTCCCACAGTCTACAAATGTGTTCTCATATCACCTACATGACCTTGCATATACCTCATGAATGTCATACAACATTCGCATACATTTAATAGGAAACAGGTCAATATAATAGCTATATAATCTAATTACAGTGGCTAGAACAGTCATTATTATACAAAAACAAAACAAACAAACAAAAAAACTAAACAGAAATGAGCAGCAACAACAGTAAACCATCCACCCATCCTTCATCTTCTGACGAGGGTAGGAACGTAAATCGTCTGGTAAATCGAGAGTTTTGCTTTCCTACGACAGACACATAAAGCACTCACATCACTACAGATGCAGCACCAACTCAGACGATGCTTTATGAGTAAAGAAGCAGGTCCTTCAAACTGTGATTTGTTGGCAGTGATAGATACATTTTGGCCGCAATGAAACTGTGGCTTCACACAAAGATTCTAATAAAGTAATGGAGGAATCGCCGCCATATAATTTAGAGGAAGTTGCAGCGCTTCATCAGCATCATCGTGAGGCAAAACCTGAGAATTTAGAGGGAAGCAAAATGAAACTTCACATTAAGATTGCTGGAATCCCTGAGAGGAAGAATGAATAGAACCTTCTGGATGAGAAACTACACATTCATTAAACACACCGGACACTTTGCAGCCAACCATATCCCAATGAACCATATACACAGCATAAGCTCTGAGGCTGCTCTGGCCTGTAGATATGTTGACATCCTATGAAAGGTCTGAGAAGCAAAGCAGCTCCAGCTTGAAGACAGACTTCTGCAAGTCTTCACAGGTTACTCACTCCCAGTGGCAAAAAGGAGGACACTTTTTATTTGCACAATGGAGATACTACAGAAAAAACCTGATATCAGATACGGACTACAGTACTATCATCAAGATCAATAATCATCCTATGTCGACACTCGGATCTCCTACAAAGCAGAGAAAAGTGATTCTACCATATTCTGATGAATATGGTAGAATAAAAATACATCAGTGGTGGTGCAGACAGTACAGACTTGTCAGTCAATCTCCTGGTTAGATTTATTCTCTGTTCTACAGAGAAAGTGTTTGTTCGGAAGAATGTGATTTTGTTTTATTCTGCTGTGTTTCTAATGATTTGAGTTCAGCTAATTCTACTTCTGAACTGAAAATTGGGATGCGTGCCACATTTTTTCCCAGAAATGTTTATTTCTCAGCTTGTGGAGTTGTAAGACCAGTTGGGCTAGTTTAGCCCTTTGTTTTTCTCTGGAACAGTCTAACCTAACAGAGGAATGTAAAGTCTGTTATTACTTCCTTAAGTAGACTTGTGCCACAGTTACTTAGAATCGTGGAACAACTTCAGAGTAACAGAACAGAAACACTGCTGGCGTGTTTCTGTCGAAGGCTTTTATTTTCTCCCCTTCTTGTATAGGTATGAACAATGGGCTGATCAGGTTTCTTGAATAATAATGGTGGATAAGAAAGAGGTCACACACCCCAATCTAGCCCAGTTATATGGTTGTGCTGCTGGGAATCTTTCATCTTTGACATAGTCTATGTATAATAATGTAAAAAGTCAAAGTCCTTGGACCCTGTCTAGTTGTGATTGGAGAATCGCATAAGTTGTTCTTACATTTCTGTGACTGTATCTGACAGAAAGATAAAAATCAGAGTAAATTACTACATGACAGACACACAGTCCCCATCTGTTACTTTAGATTAAAAAGAGCAATATCAAAATCACATCAGCAAAAAAAGAAAACCAAACAGGCTGTGTTTGGTTTATTTATTCTCTGTCGACACAGAGTAAGAGTCAGTGGTGGTGCAAAAGATCAACCTTGCAGCACGAATAATTTCCCTTTTCTTCTTTATTCATCATTGGCTCTTTGCTCATTTATTAAATCTGATTAAAAAATAAAAGATCAGCACTTTCTGGTGTATAAGCTCCATAAAAATATATGTGAAGAAGGACATTAATTTCATAACTATTTCCATAAAAAGTGGGTACTTATATTATTTCAGCTTTTTCTGCTATATAATGAGGTGGAAACATTAATATGTTGCTTAGACCTAATTCAGCATAACTAAATGCGAAGGTTCCAGGGAATTATCAAAAAGAAAAGCTTTCAGTCTATTTCTGAAAGTACACCAAGCACTTCAACACACAGTAGAGCTTGCCTTTTTGTTTTTAATAAAAACATTTACAGGTATATGGCCATCCTCATTTTTATTTGATCTTATAGTACACAGATGGACAAGTTTTTCCTGAACCACTCTACCTGTGTGACATTATGCAAATGAAAGGAAGAACGAATACTGCCAACTGTATTCTCTAAACATTTTGAAATCTGTTTTGCCTTTTAAGCTGCCCTGACTTTCTATGGCATTGATCCAACAAGGTGACAGAAACATTCCCAAGATGTTTTAGTCCATATTCACATGGTTGTGTCACAAGGCTGACACAACCATGTGACGGCTGTTTGCTCTTTTCAGAAAACCATTTTGAGATCATTTGTGATTTGTAACATGTTTATGATCCTGCTGAAACAACCAGAAGATTGTTCCACCTGTTTAAATTTGCTTTTGAACCATAATAAATGAAACACTGACCAATTGTTGACTGTGTGGTATCTTATATGACTTTATATTTTTGTGTTTTTATGATGTAAAGCACTTTGAACTGCCTTGTTGCTGGAATGCGCTACACAGGTAAACTTGACTGATTAATTAATTGATTGAAACACCAGTTAGAACTGTTCATACAGGACAGGACAGACATGCTTTCATGTCCCCACAAGGGGAAATGCTGTTTTTGGGTCAGGGGTCAGATTTAGGACTAAGGTGTGAATTGAGTTTTGGTTAGCGTTAGGGTTAGGCATGTAATGGGGAGGGTTAGGGTAAGGGTAAGGGTAAGGTTTAGGCTGTAGAAATGAATGGAAGTCAATGGAAAGTCCCCACAAAGATAGCAGCGCAAACATGTGTGTGTGCGTGTGTGTGTGTGAACATGTCACCTAAAGGTGTAAAAGTCAGAAGGATACAAAGTTTGCAACACTCAGCACCTATGTTCAACAAAGCCTACTCACCTCTAATAAAGAGGCCTTACAAAATTATCCCACGGGCCACGAATGGCCCCCCAACTGC
The DNA here is from genome assembly GCA_903066815.1 of Brachyrhaphis roseni. Classification (NCBI taxonomy): domain Eukaryota; kingdom Metazoa; phylum Chordata; class Actinopteri; order Cyprinodontiformes; family Poeciliidae; genus Brachyrhaphis; species Brachyrhaphis roseni. The sequence goes on from CAEFZY010036888.1 coordinate 73,547, forward strand.
ACCTTGGATACCCCAGATTTATGTAAATGGGGAAAATGTATTCACAGATGGAAAGTGCTCTCCATCGAGGAATCAAGCTAATGTTCTCCATCTTACAAACTGTGAACAGAAACTGTGGCCAAGCATAAAGAGAAGCAAATTAATCTGTGAACAGCAGCCTTGGCTTTACGACTCTGAAGGAGACGACCCTGTCTGCTCACCCCTACAGGCTAAATGCAGAAATGGCACTTCACACTAATGACTAATTGTGCACAAGTATTTAGGGAAGTGTTTTTTCAATGAGCCAGGAGTTCAACATAATTTTCTCGGTGAATATGATTTATTTTTCTTGATGATTTTCTGATACCACATTTATGGGCTGATTTGAATGTGAAAGAGACGTCTATTTAGAGCACCTAGTTTTTAACACACTCCCATCCCTCTTGGTGAACCTGGCAGGAAGAACACAGAAGACAGCTCTGAACAACACTTTCAGTGTACAACTGTATTCTACCTCAGTGTTTTTGAAGCACTTTATTAATTTGAGTAAATAAAGAAATTTAAAGCTGTTTAAGTCGATTTCCTGATTTGGCTTATAGCTGTATTTATTTCCCTGATTTTAAGAAATCAAAGTTGGCTACAGAAACATGATAAGCACACATTTTCCTGTAGTGTTTCCCTTGTTAACTCATTCATTTAGTACATATGAAAAACCTGTTATGATCATCAGAATAAGAGCTGATGTTTCAGTGAAAACCGTAGTGGATATTAATTCGTAATCTAAACAAGTAGCTTACAGTGAGATATTAAACATAGTAAATATGTTTTCATCCATTCTCCTCACCGGCAGAGCTATTAAAATTGCTAGTAACACCTAATAATTTGACAATTAAAATCATTATTGACACTATATTATGGCTCATTATTTGCTACTGAATTCCTGAAAAGAAGGACTCAAACATTTTTAGAAAGATGATTACATTTCACTTTGTTCAAATTTTTTTTCCATCAGCGTCTCTCATGGACGAAGTTGGTATCTGGATATCACCAGAATACAAAACAGTTGATGACTTATGAATCCTTTATTCCATTTGCGAAAACCAAAACAACAAAATAGGTTATGAAATTGAGATTCATAAACAGAATAGAGGTTTGACAGAATGCAATGTTTGTTTTTTTTTTAATTATCTGACTTTAGTTAACAAACATTCAGTCTGCTTTCAATCATAGATCAAGAATTAGAGCTGACTTAACGTAGCTCAGATTACTCAAAGGCAGGAAAACAGACCTTTACCAAAGATACAAGTAGGATGCTAACTTAGGCAACCTGTCAGTGTGAATTTGTTTCACATCAACAGCAGTCAAATAAAAATGAGGATGGCCATATACCTGTAAATGTTTTTATAAAAAACAAAAAAAACAAAAGGCAAGCGCTATTGTGCGTATTCTTTGCCTTTACCATAACCCAGCTCCCAGTTTCAATGCTTTGAGTCTGCTTTGGTGTGAAACAAGAATGGAAATAAAGAATGGAATAAAAGTAGATGATAATAATGATAATAATGAAACAAACTGATTCTACATTTGGAAAGAACTCAAAACATTTTGGGGTATTTAACACGGTTTATTCTAATCCCAGGAAGACTTAATAAAAATAAATAAAATAAAAACTAGTCAACAATAAATATACTGGGGCATAAAGTGTATGTATGATGATGCTTATTTCACATTTCCACCTGCCTCCTCATGTGCGTAGATAAAACCAGCCCAGAGCTGTAGCAGGAGGTGACTGATGTAAATTACTTTGGTTAGATAAAATTAATTAAATAAAAACACTTTTTAAAAATAAAGCCTGGCCTTTAGGGGTGTTTCTAAACCTTTATAGTGTGCTGTAAATTTTCTTCTAAATTTTTATTAAACTCCTTCCTCCAGTCAATCACTTTGCTTCACGAATGCAAGAAAACCCACTGAGTTCTACCATCAAAATACCAAACCTCACTCATCATTTCACCGGTATTTTCTAATTACTTTCAGGCGAATCAGTGATTCTTCCTTTGCCTTCAGGGAGCATCATACCACAGAGGTATTTTAACTTTTTCCACATCAAAGCAAATAACTTTTAAACTTCTAATTCAAAGCAGTAGCCATGGATTACATGGTGTATAGAAAATGCAGGACAAAGACTCCAGTACTTGAAGGTATATCAAAATTTGGGGCAGCAATGTGCTAAACCAACCACATGATGGCACCAAAAACATTTGATGGAAAACGTAAGCACCAATGTAAACTACATTCCTGGATGTTGATGGTCAAAACATTAAACAAAGGAACATTTTAGGAATGTTTTCTGTATTAGGTTTGTATAAATGTAATATTTTAGTTTATTCATTTCTTGTTTTTGTTTATATTATTTCTGTCTTTTTGTTGATATTTTTCATTTAATTTATCTTAAGATATCAGCACATATTCCAGTAGGTGGCACCACAACCCAATGTTAGGAGAAGAAAAAGCCAGAAACACAATTACAGGTATTATTTATAAAGAAACTGAACTAACAAGAAAAAGTAATGCTATTTGAGTCTGGTTGATTAATTATTTATTGCAGCAAAGCTTTTTCCTGGCAGTATGGTTAATAAACCTCTTTATAGGCCTTTTATTCTGCATTTGTAGATTGAGCAGCAGAGTCAAGCATGTAAGTTTTATCCATGGAAAAATTGCCAAATATTCTCTGTAAATAAATACATTTATAGCATCTTTTATACACAAAAAAGTGCTTCACAGAGGGCATTTACAATAAAACTTGATTGGATTAAAATAACACTTTATTTGAAGGGATGTGCATAAGACTGACATGACACTGTCATAAACATGACATAACATTGATGAACATGAAGGAGTGTTCATGAATGTTTACAACTGTTGTCATGAAGTGTCATTTGGCAAATAATGACACTATTAATGCAAAGTTGCACTAAAAGCTGCATGAAGAATCCATTCAAAGTGTCAACTTTGCATTATTTGGTCAATAGGGACCCTTTTAATGCAAAGTTCTATTAAAATTTGCATTATTAAAAGTGTCAACTTTGCAGTAAAAGTGTCATTATTTACCAAATGACATTTCATGACAACAGTTGTAAACATTCATAAAGACTCCTTCATGTTCATAACAGGTTTTATGTCTCTTTTATGACAGTGTCATGTCAGTCCCATGCCCACCCCTTCAAATAAAGTGTTACCAAATGAAGTGTAAAATAGAGAGAAAACCAAATGATAAAATAACTAGAAATAATGACAATAATATGTAAAAAGACCTAAATGAACAGTACATGTGAATAAGAATGTCCTCAGCTGAAAACAGCACTTAAGTCTTTGCAAATACCTAATTTTGATTAAACAGTTGAGTTCCTCAGTCGATATGTGATTATTGCTCAGAACAGAATACCAACTTCATTTCTATCTCCATTTCTACTGTCCCCAAAGACGGCAAGCCATTCTTATCAGAGACGATTTCATAGGTACTCAACTCTGCTTCTCAACCTAGTGAATTTTCTTTGCAAAAATCTGTGCAAGAGGCTGCTAATGTGAAACTGTCTATTGAACAAACATAGAGCAGTGATTTGTGGCTCATAAAGCAAAAATTTAATGTTTTCATATGAAGCAAAAGAAGCTTTAGCTTCCAACTTAGAACCATCACAATTTGCAAAACATTATTCAGACAGGAAGGTAGAGGAAAGTTTTCACATGAAACAGCAGCCGATCAGAAACCAACATGCTGAGATTAGAGGATGCACAGAAGAATGACTGGAACGCAGCAGGAATTAGCACAGTTCAGTTTGTACAAGAAACCAAAGGAAATCGACTTGTTTTCCTAAACTGCTGCAACGACGTTAACAGCAAACATTGAACTAATGAAACCTTAGTGCTGCTGGTATGACCTGTGTGTGCGCACATTTAATTTTTGGTGTAAAAAATTTGTAATATTTTATTATTTATTAGCTAAATTTACATTAGTCCACAATACTGCTAATATTTTTAAGCAACAAATAAAGTTTGTATGACTGAAACTAGAAGTGTGAAAAAAAAATATGTATATATAAATTTAAATACAGCTCTGGAAAAAATGAACAGACCACTTAAAATGATCAGTTTTTCTGATTTTACTTTTTATAGGTATATGTTTGAGTAAAAATATTGTTCTTGTATTCTATGAACTACTGACAAAATGTCTCCGAAATTCCAAGCAAAAGTTTAGTATTTATTTGCAGAAAATAAGAAATGGTTAAAGTAATCAAAAAGTTGCAGTGCTTTCAGATGTCAAATAATGCAAAGAAAACAACAATACTAATGTTTTCACTCAGGAAGACTTCAGAAATCAATATTTGGTGGAATAACCAGGAGGTTTTCATGGTGCAGTGGTCTCTTAATTTTTTTCCAGAGCTGTATATTCTAAATAAAAGAGGTCCAACTTGCGGGTTTAATTTACATTGCATTTTCAATCAGTTTGGCTGTCAGAAGTCAGTGACTGTAGGACAATGAGGAGAGCGGGGTGGCGTGTTACGGGTTGGTGAGGGTGCTGTAAATACCTGAGCCTGGGATCCATTCAGCATGAGATAATACTGCTGGCTGAGGATGCTCTGCTGCAGCTGCTCCCACGAGATATTCCTGTCTTCAAACATGAGGAAAGGAGGCCCAAATCTGAGAAGAATAAAGGAGGATTTTGTACGTTTATTATTATTATTATTATTATTATTATTTATTAAATAGATAAATAAATGTTTATTTTTAAATATATATATAAATTTATATATAGAAATTACCAACAATATGCATTTTTTCTATATTTTTCCATTTTGAAAGTTGAATTTGTAAAGAAAAGGTTTTTCAAGTATGGTCTATCCATGCATTATGTCAGATTCTATTGAAACTCATAAAAAACAACATTCTGTGAATTTACCATGTCAACCTCAAGTGAAAGTATGTGCACAATGCATATAATAAAAGATAAGAAACCAGCTAATATGTCATCAAGTGTTAATAAAAGAGCATTTTATCCCCTGAAAGTGCAGCTCTGGCTACCTTACATATTTGAAGTACAAAACATTCATTGATGTTATATCTGCACCAGCTCAGGAGTGGAATACATTTTGTGTTGAGGGGACAGTTATGGAGCTGAGATGATGGGAATGTAAGGAGCAGCTGTTGTTCTTTATAAATTGATAAATATAAGTTAAATGCAGAAACATCTAGCTAATTCTCTTTGATAGACTGAGCTCCCTAACACAAACCAGAGTAAGTAAAACTAATTATTCCTGCAGAAACTTAATATATAAAGTACAATTATCAATTATTTTTAGGATGAGTTGGAGTCCAACAAGCTAGAGATTTATTTGGAAGCAAAAGAGAATTTTTTTCAAGGAGAAACACCAGTTAAAGTCGTTCATTAAAGTGTGTCTGCAAATTCTTAGAAATCTTTTCAATTACACTAATGCAACAGATTTTTCCTGGCTATTTTTCAGAGGCACATTGCCTAAACTGATGACAAACTTGAATATTTACAACTGGAGCATAACTGAGCCTTGCTAGTGGTTTGTGAGCAGATGAGATTTCAAATGTCAGATCCTGACATTATCCCGCTTTTGGAAGCATCTGCAATCTGCTCTCGTCTAAAACACTATCCACGTGTGAATATTGCATTCATGTTCGCACATTTGAAAGCAATAACATCACGCCCCAGAGGAGCAGATGGTGCGAGAAACTGGAGACAAATACATCTGGCTCTCCATCTGTTAGTAGCAGGTTACACATTGTAGATACACACAGAGATTTTGCTGTAAATTAAGGACAGTAATTAAATGGAAACGGCTCGGCTCCCAGTAATTTCCCAGATATCACACAATGACTGTAGGAATGCTGCTAAGACTGCTAAAACAGCACCGTTTCCTCTTGTAATTACAATAGATTAACAAAAAGAACAAAGACTTAAAGCAAATAACTGTGGATTGTGAAGCTCAGAAAAAGTGAAAATGTTCCCACCTGACGTCTTGAAGGCAAAATGTTTAAAAAACAAACGGCAGACTTGAGACGTTTATCCAGTAAAGTATGGATGGAAAAAAAAAATCAATAAATAAGACCTCCATTATCCCACTTTTTCTAGCTTACCTGGCAGCTTGCTGTCCAGACCCAGTTGTATTGCACATGAGCAGGAGAACCTTGGAGGAGCTGCTCTGATTCAGGTACTCTGAGGAGGAGAGTCGTCCTGATGCAGGTAACTTCTGACCATTGGGCCCAGTGGTGGAGGAGTATGGAGATGACGGGAGGCTGTGGTGATACCCTGAGGAGAGCAAACGAGACACAGACAGATGAGTAGGTCAGATTTGAAAAAGTTACATAGCTACATCAACTTCCACCAATATGTCATTGTTTGAAAATAAAACAGACTTGATACATCAAATATTTTTGTATATTTTCTGCTTCAAATAACACAACAGACACAGAATGTATTAAAAATATTAACAAAGTTTAATATTTAATCAGAAACTTATACTTTAACATTTTCAGGACATGTTTATATGATTTGAGTATTTTCCTGTACAATAATGACAGTGAAGAGTCTCTGTGCCCAAATCCACAGGCAGTGGGAGAAAGCTGCACAAAGAGGAGCTAAAACACTCAACATTACACATTAGAATAAAAACAAAAGAATATAAAGTAAAATAATTATTACTGTGAGCTTTTGTGTGCACACACTTCCCTGGAGATGCACTGAAATATGTCATGATCCAAATTAATGAGCCATATCAAAATATAAGACTTAGCATGCTTGCATTAGCATAGCACTTCAGAACAAAGCAGGTCAGAAATGTTCTTGGAAAGCCATAACAATAAATCACTTTTGTAGCCATCTAACCCGAGTTAACCTCATGCTTGAGCAGCATATTAGGGCTGTCATGAGGAAACTACAACTAGAGCAAAACTTAAGCATATACAATCATTTCCTAAATTATTCATACCCCTTACAGATCCTTTATCTGGCTGAAAGTAATATTACATTTGCCATTTTGGAGTGTTCTGATTCAAATCAGATACAAAATTTGTGAAAGGAGGTAAAATGGCAAGGATACCTTCCAACTTAAAATATCATCAAAATAGCAGATGTAAAAAGATATTCAGCAAAAATTGGATTGGTATAATGCCAATATGTTTTTTATTGATTACTCAGAATGGTTTAAACAATTTGACATCCTATTTTCTTAATGTAAATAGACAAATACATTATTAAACAAACTTCCTGGTTGAATAGAAACAATCTTAGATCTTTGGCTTTGGCATTGATGTTATTATCTGTACTGCAGTTTCAGTCCACGAAAGTTATTTAAGCCAAAGGGTGTTAAAACCTAATTTTCATTTTTATGCAATTAAAATGCATTCTTTTCCAGAAGTACAAAAAATAGATTAGACATAGATATGTAAACATGTCTTTTGGAATAGCAGAAAATTAGGGTGTTAATTTTTTCACATATTTATGAGTCAGTGTTGTGTAACTCATTTGATTTTACTGACAGGTTTCATTTTGTGAACAGTAATTAAGGAAGTGCATATTTTGGTTTAGTTCTCTATTCTCTTTTGAAGCATATCTCATTTTGAGCAATGAGAAAAACTGGTGAACAATTCTAACACTGTCACACTTCAACAAGGATGACTTCATCCACCTTAGGTATTCAAGGTATAAAAAAGAGATTTATTTCTAAACTGGTAGAGATGATGTCAATAAATCTGGTTGCATTTTCTGTAGTAATGAGCCGCTCCAACTTTGTTTTCTTTTGTAAGGTTAATGTTGCCAATCAATTAATTCGTCTAAGAGCTAGAAACAACCTGTGCCTTCATTTTCAACTGTGCAGTTTCTCAATAATATAAGAATCAATAAGATATGCTCTTTTTGAAAGCATGCTAAGCTACGATGGACGCTGGAATAAACATGACCAGGTAAATAAAAACAGCTTGAGGGGCCAAAATGTGAAATTGCTTCACAAACATGGCTTTCTAACGTGACGTGATTTCACAATGGTTCAGAAACTATTTTAGAAAAATGTCTATTAAGGTAGAGTTGCCCTTTTGTTCTTGTGTACCCTGAGGAGCTGTAAAAGGAATTGGATCTTGTATCACACACACTTCCACGCAAACTAAAAGACGTGCTGCTGTGATTAATAGCTGGGTAATAGCTGGAGGGGATACAGAAGGCACAACCTCTCGTCTCCAAGGAAACATAAACTTTGACACTATCAAAAAGACTTAATTAGACAGTGCTTGTTTGATCCCTAACATGCAATTAATCACTGCCATTTTTCTCAAGAAAACAGTTTAGCATACACACACAGAAACTGAATACACAGAGGTAAACAAGGATTAAGAGCTGTTAGGGTGAATTGTAAAGGCTCAACCAAAGAGCACATAGCTTTTGAAACCACAAATATTTGTCTAAAAAAAATCTAGAAAAGAAATTCATGCTGAAAGAGAGCGTCAGTTTTCTAATGAAGGTAAAGTTTAGTGAAAAGTGCAGAGGCATTTCCAGCTACACAAATAAAATCTTATAACTGGCTTCATATTAAAATTAAAGGGTTAGTCATATCACTACAGTAAGTTTAAAAATTCTCCAGTAAAAGAATTTTGAAATGACAAAAGCAAATAAATTGATTTTGGTGATGCTTGTGATCATAAAGTTACACATAATCCAGGTAAGAAAAACAAATGAATACATAGTGAGATTCAGAACATGAAATGGTAGCCAATCTCTATTTAGTATTTAACTATCAGCACAAAATTTGACTATTTGTCAAATTTGTCCACAAATTTGACAAATAGTTTATTGATAAACTGAAAAAATAGCCTAATAATCAACCCTTGTGGTACACCTGTATTAATTTTTTGAAATTAGATAAAGTTTTTCACCACTTCATAACACACTGCACATAGTTAACATGATTTAAACCACAGTACATATCTAAAAAAAATCATTCTTAATACTCTCAAAAATAATGGTTTAAAGTGACAAATTGCTTTTTTTCATTTCAGATAAATGATTTTACTCCGTTCAAGTGAGGACATGATCTAATGACCAAAAAAATAAATAAAATTGCTAATAGTCTCTGTAGAATAATGAGTCTGTGATGAGCTGGTAAAAAGCTACAAAGGCTAATAAGTCAATCTGTAAAACAAGCGGTGGGGCAGCTAATGTAACTAAGTAGCCTGTTAGCACCAACTTGAAATTCCTTCAAAATAAAATTACAAAGAGCAAAACAAATACAATGTTGCTAAATAATTTCTTTGGACCATTTCTTATTTTATCTTATTCTATTTTTTCTTCTAAAAAGACCTATTGTCTCACTGGAAGTTTATTGAAATCAAAAATAAAGTAAAAAAAAAATGGAAATAGCAAATTTTCCTTCAGTAGGGAATTTCTGATACATTTATCTTAACATTTAAAATTTCAGCTTCAGTGTTTGTTTCAAACTTTTTCATTAATACTATATTACAGAGAAGCCACAGTATTTTTCCTCAGTATTACAACTGAAAGCCTTATTATTTCACCCTCGATGTGACTTTTTATCATTGTCCTGAAACAGACAGCACTCCGATTTCAATGTTCACCAGTACAAAACGTTAATGTTCGAATTTCAAATGAACTTAAACGATAAAATACCTCCACAAGGATTGTTATTGCAGTCAACTCAGAAATTTCTTCCAACAACTTCTCAGGCAAGTATTTTAAAACCAAAAAAAGTGTTTGTCATGCTTGATAGGCAGTGTCATTCCTTCCACAGATCCCAGGGGATAATGTAAGAAACCTCCTGCCAGACTCAATCTCACACTAGTTTTCTCACCGCTTCTTCATGAGATGGACAGATGAGAACTGCAGGAAAGAAGAGGCGTCAGAGTAGTGGGAACAGAAACAAGCTAAAAAGACTAACCTGGGAATGTTAAGGAAAAGGCATGAAGGCAGAGGCCTTTAAATTTAAGAAATAAATAAATCTCACCGGGGTGAGAACATCATCAAAACACTTGATGAATTCAGTGATCACTTGACATGAGATTAGCGTTTCTTGTTTTTCCCCATCGTAGCTGGTAGCATCTCCATGAGCTGCAATCTCTGATCTCTAATTAAAAGATAAACACTGGGCCTTAAGTGGACAAAGCTGAACTAAAGGGGAGACATACATGAGAGAAAGGGAGGGAAGATTTTGAAGAAATTTTTAATTATTCTGCAAACTGATTCTAGAGTGTATGACAAGATTAATTAGACAACGCAAAGCAAATGAAGATACTGCGCTCCTTCTGGCATCCATCCTCTCTTTACCTCATCATCATTCTCCATTCCTTCACTTTGCTTACTATCTTAAACTCTAAATGCTCCGAAGGCCTGAAATTTATTGACTCTGAGTGAAGAATCGACACACAGTTGTGTCTAAAGCGCTCAGGTGATTAAAGACAAAATAACTACCAGAACAAAACATTTTGTAATGTGATTTATATCTCGTTAATCTCAGGACATTTTTTACATACCGTAATTTCCGGACTATAAGCCACGACTTTTGTCTCACGCTTTCAGCCCTGCGGCTTTATACAATGATGCGGCTTATTTATGATTTTTTTTTTCTAACGGCCACCAGGGGCGCTCGAGCAGAAAAGGTAAGAGTGAGACAGGTGGAATATATGTGTAGAGGAAGACGCAAGTTCAATGTAACGTAACATGTCTCCTTGCTCAGGAGGAAGATGAAGACGGCTCTCTGTGACTTTTACCGGTATGTTTTTTTTTAACCAGCCCTGTCAGTGCTGTGCTACCGTGTTGCTGCTGTGTTACTGCCACGTCTCTTTTATCGGTATGTTTTTTTTTAACCAGCCCTGT